>CAXIUB010000073.1:0-86259 GCA_964034835.1 Muscina levida | reverse complement strand
ATTAATCGATGTCTACAGTAGGCGGAAAAGTACATTTGAATGGAAGGTACCAGAAAGGGCGTGGTTGCGTCTCTCGAAAGAAAGTGGCTTAAACGGATTAGAAACTCATGAATCGAATTTGATTCAAAGAAACCTAGGGTCTAAAGTAGCTCCTTCTATGTGTTACACTTTTTTGTCGTATTAAATGATATATATCCTCCTAGGGTATAAAAATTGTAAAGCATTAAAGGATACTAGTTAGACCCCAAGTGGAGAATGGGACTTTGCCCAGAGGTGGAAAGTTACTGATTGTCACTCACTTGGGAGTGACCAGAAGCGATTCCTTTGTGGCACTGTCCAAGCAGCTAACTACTTCCGGTCTTAGACCAAGTATTCCCGGGCAATGACTTCAAAGCACCCGCTTAGAAGTTAGCTAAAGTTAGAAGGCGAAATGTTGAGTAACCTGATCGGCATGCTACCACCGATGCGTTTTCTTTGGCAGCCCAAAGAAACTAGGATCGGGAGCGGTGCCCTAATAAGCCACTCTCCTTAAACAAAAATTTATTATGAAAACACGAAGAAAAGGAAAAACAATAACCCCCCCAAATGTTGACGAGCCCCGCAAATGATATAAGGACCATTATTTAAAGATATGCACCTGGAATGTCCGAACTATATACAGAGATGGTGCCTCTATCCAACTGGCGGATGTCCTCGACAAATACAAGGCTGACATCACCGCCATACAGGAAACGAGATGGACGGGACAGGGATGCACACGACGAAAGAACTGTGACATCTTTTACAGCTGCCATGCAGAAAGACACGAATTTGGATGTGGTTTCATAGTCGGCAAAGAGACTTCAACACCTGGTCCCGTATAGCCACCATTCGCATCCGGGCGAAATATTTCAACATTACGCTGATATGTGTACACGCCCCGACGGAAGACAAAGACGATGACATCAAAGATGCATTCTATGAGCGCCTGGAGGATATAGATGACCGCTGCCCTGCAAATGACATTAAAATTGTTCTGGGAGATTTTAATGCTAAAATAGGAAGGGAAGATGCTCTTGGTTCAGCAGTCGGAAAATTCAGTCTACACAACAACACCTCCGATATCGGATTCAGACTGGTAAGTTTCGCGACGGCAAGAAACATGGTTGTAAGTGGAACCAGATTCCCGCATAAAGATATCCACAAGGCAACGTGGATATCTCCCTATCAAAATACAAGAAATCAGATTGATCACGTGGTAATTGATGGAAGGCATGTCTCAAGCGTTATGGACGTGCGTGTGATGCGCGGTGCAAATATCGACTCGGATCACCACCTAGTTGCAGCCAAGGTATGCAAACGATTAAGTAGAGTTAAAAACACTCGTAATCAAACGCAAAGGAAGCTAGACATCACAAAGCTGCATACCACTGAGATAGCCATTGCCTACTCCAACCAACTCTCTCAATTACTCCATACAAATTCCCCTAGTTCTGATGTTCCCGACATGCAGTGGCAGCATATTGCGAATTCTATGACCACTGCCGCAACAACCGTACTGGAGTAGACTATCCACCACCGAGCCAAAACGAGATCAGCACGGCAATTGCGCGGCTTAAAAATAATAAAGCTGCGGGAGCCGATGGACTGCCGGCAGAGCTTTTTAAAGCCGGCGGCTATGACCTGGTAACATGCATGCACCAGCTCACAAACACGATTTGGCTCAGGGAGTGCATGCCCGATGATTGGAATCTGAGTGTCCTATGTCGCGTGCTTAAGAAAGGCGATCCTAGTGTGTGTACCAACTATCGCGGGATTAGCCTATTACCCATCGCACACAAGGTCCTGTCTAGTGTGTTATGTGAAAGACTAAAGCCCCTTCTGGCGAACCTGATTGGACCTTATCAGTGTGGCTTTAGACCTTGCAAATCCACCACCGACCAGATATTTACGCTACGGCAAATCCTGGAGAAGACCCTAGAAATGCAGATCGATACCTACCATCTGTTCATCGATTACAAAGCTGCATTTGACAGTCCGATACGACAGAAATTGTTGGATGCTATGGCTGAGTTTGGTATCCCCGCAAAACTAATTCGACTCTGCGGGATGACACTGACTGGCACGAAGTCTTCAGTGAAAATTGGCAAAAATCTGTCAGAGCCATTTTCTACCAAGCGAGGCTTTAGACAAGGCGATAGTCTGTCCTGCGATCTCTTTAACATCGTAATGGAGATGATCATTCGGAAAGCAGCAGTAAACAGGAATGGCACCATATTTAACAAAAGCCACATGTTGCTCGCGTATGCTGATGATATCGATATTATTGGACGTGGATTGTGAGATGTTACCGCGGCTTTTTCGAGCATTGAAAAGCAGTCGGCTGAAGTGGGTCTAGTGATAAACGAGGACAAAACCAAGTTATTTGTTTCAACGAACAAAGAGTCCACTCGTCTGGGACGCTGCGTGAACGTTGACAACTATAATTTTGAAGTTGTAGATGGCTTGGCTCCGCCATAAACAAAATTAATAATGTCAGCCTCGAAATCAAAAGACGAGTATTGATCGCAAGCCGCTGCTACTATGCGCTAAGCAAGCGATTTAACGACAAAGCGTCGTTAAGACTCTGATCTTACCTGTCTGCTCTAATACTCCGCAAAATATTTGGACCCATCATCGTGAACGGCGAGTTCCGTCGTCGAATGAATCATGAGCTGTATGAGCTGTACAACGACATCGACGTGGTCAAGCGCGTTCAAATAGACCGAATGCGCTAGCTTGGACACGTTGTACGAATGGACGAAAACGTCCGGCTCGAAAAGTATTCGGCAATAAACTCGATGGGTGGCGCAGGAGGGGGCGACCAAAAATCCGATGGATGGACAGGGGACGGAAATGTTAAGTAAGCTAGGTATGACGAACTATCTACGGAGCGCAAAAGACCGAAGCGCTTGGAATGGTTTTCTACGTGCGCCTACTGATAGATGAATTTCTGTTGTTGCTGCCAGTAAAGAAGAAGAAGTTAAACCCCAAGTATCTTATGACCAAATTTGGTCCATGACTTTTTAAGACGATTGAGCTTTGTCCGTCTGTATGGCTGGGTGGCTGGCTGACTGGGTTGCTGGTGGGCACGATCACTCGAGTAAACCTTAACTGATTCGTATGAAAATTTGCAGTATTAATATTTTCCAATATTAAGTAATGGGATTGCAAATGGTCAAAATATCCCCACTACTTTTAGTACCACCCTTAAAAATTTACCTATTATTCGATTATTAATATTTCTTCCATAACATCGAAGCGGACAAGTGTTAGAATATTTGAATTTAGTCAGTTTAATTACCTTGTAATAGTAGACAATCCTTCCAAGAATCGAATACTTTCACATGCCCCATCTGGTAACTCCCGTACAAATGACCGAATTAACCCTTAGAGTTTTACACTTAAAACTTAATTTCTCTTTACACTCCATGAATGAGGTATGGGATAGCTTCTCGCCTGTTCTGAATTAAAACGCTTTCTATTTTTAGATTCACAACTAACGTTCTTGTTTTAGAAGCTTTTTACTAGTGCCGATGCCGATTAGCTCGACACTTATACTGCGAATTTGCTGTCGACAACATCGAGCGAGCCGGCATTGAAAGAAAAATTAATTTCTGATTTTTTAGATGACTAGAGCCAGGTGTTGAACCTGGGATCTCCCGCATGGTAATCGGGTGTTCTAACCATCATGCCACGGCCGGTATAAACATATTACACTAATATTTGTGGACTATGGAATAGCGAAGCCAGGAGTACTAGTAATATATACGGTGCCCGGACATAGTCCCCACGGACATAATCCCCAACACGATTTTGGGGGCGTGCCCCCCACCGCATTCGTCTCGCGCTGGAGAGAGAGAGGAAGAGTAGTCTCGCTGTGTGCCCCCCACCGCATTTGTCCCTCGCTACAATAGCAATATTTTAAGTTGTTATCTTCATATGTTGAAATACTAAAAACAACAACAAATTCGGTCATAATTCCCATTGGGGCTTATGTCCGCAGATTAATTGAGGATTATGACAAGTCCGACAAGTTGTCCGATTTTGTCCCAAAACGATTTTGGGGCTTATGTCCGTGTGGGGTTATGTCACGGCACCAATATATACATAACTATAACCGGAGAACATTTTTCGCACATTTGTACTGGAGTCGTCAGCACTAATGCCTTGATTGCTGGGTGCTGAAATGGCCCATATAGATTTTATGTGATGTATAGCCTATAAAATCTGATGTATTGTCTTAAGGTTTCGCACATTTGGTATTTTGAATTAAACACGCAAGCCTCAAGTAGGAGAAACAATTTTTTTTGGTTTTAAGGCAAATGTCCTTAAAAAATTAAACGATTGCTAAATCCACAATGTAATGTTTGTTGAAATATTACCAAGGTAGTCCTGGTATTTACACACTTGGTTACACTAGATGAAATAATGGTTACTAGTTTCTATTACATTTTGTTGGATTTGTTATTTACGCCGAGGAAGTTTATCTAACAACTTTCCCTTATAGTTGTTCAAGATAAATGGCACATTTTTAGCTTTTAAAGATTGTAATGTATTACTATTGTAATATGCATCTATGTATATCACTTTTTAATGCTTTTAAAAATTTTGAAAAAAATTTAACTTTTTTAATTTTATTTCTTTTCAGGCAAACATACACACACGCATTCCAATGAAAAATCGCACACATCACTTGAAGGTAAGTTAAGAGGAATTATAAATAATTAAAATAAACTTATTCCATTTAGGGGAAACTTGGCATGTGTAGGAAAAAGAAAAAATATTTTAGAGTTGAAACATCACGCATATACAATGTATATCTATATATATAAAATGGAATGTGTGTTTGTTTATTTGTTTGTTTGTACCTTATAGGAGAGCAAACCTCTGGACCGATCTTCCTGAAATTTTCACAGCATTTAACTGAGACTCTGGCATGACTTATAGGGTACTTTTTCGACCACGCCCACTTTTACGCCCATTTTTTTAAAATAGTATGCAATAGCGAAGCATTGCCGGGCCCACTAGTTATACATATATCTTTTCATATAATATAAAATCAACTGAGAAATGCATTTGTTTACATATAACAATCTAGTTTTAAATAAACGTTAGGTACGTACCGAAGATCACGTCTAGTAAATGGTTTGGTATACTTTGGCAAAAAAATAAGCCTATCTCCCCAAACAAAAGTCCTACTGATAGATACGGTAGGAGTTTCAAAGTTATAGAGTCGCTGTAATAAACTCAAAGTATTCTTTAGATTTTGTTTATCATTCCAATACCTTTTTGAATCTTAACTAGTAAGGCGGTTATCTTCGGCTATGCCGAAGCTCAGATACCCTTCACCATTTGTAAAAATGGTGGTAAAACTGGTTATTTGCACTACAACTATATTTTATTAAACTTTGTACCACAAAACAGGGGATTTTGTCAGAAGTGGACGTTACTTTTAGCTTCACACATCCATTTTGTCAGTAATTTTGTATAGATTTTATTCGATTTTATGAATTTTGTAACTCCCCAAAAATGGGAAGTTGTGTGGGATGTGGGAGTAGTTTAAATCCGATCATGCCTATCTTAGAACTTAACCTCTGCTTCTGGACACAAGCTTACATACCAAATTTCAAACCGAATGCTCATAAACTATAGGGATATACAGACGGACACCCTGTCTGTAGGGACCCTGTCTGGGAGAAGTATTCGTCCTTCTGGACACAAGCTTACATACCAAATTTCAAACCGAATGCTAAACTATAGGGATATACAGACGGACACCCCAAAAAGGGGGAATTTGTATGGAAGGTGGGAGAAGTATTCGTCCGATATTGCTCATCTTACAACGTAAGCTCCTATTATAGGATTAAAGCTTGCATATACAATTTCAGCTCAATATTTTCTAACCTACGGCTATAATCGGGGGCAGTTAAGCGGACACCCCAAAAAAGGTAGTTTGAATGGGAGGTGGGAGTAGTTTTTGACCGACATTGCTTATCTTAAAAAGTAGCCTCCGCTTAGATATTGAATCTTGCGTACAAAATGTCAGCTATATACCTCTTAAAATACGGCTGCAATCGCAGGAACAAACCCAAAAAAGGGAGAGTTTGCATGGGAGGTGAGAGTAGTTTTTGACCGATCGTTCTCATTTTAATACTCAACCTCCTCTTAGAGCAGAAAAGCTTTCATACAATATTTCAGCTTGATTGCTAAATTACTACTGTAATCGCGGGGACTGACATACGTACACCCCCAAAAAGAGGGATTTTGTATGGGAGGTGAGAGTTGTTTTTGACCGATCAGTCTCATTTTAATACTCAACCTCCGCTTAGAGTAGGGAAGCTTGAATACATTATTTCAGCTTGATTGCTCTTAAATTAGTACTGTAATCGCGGGACTGGCATACGGACACCCCCAAAAAGAGGGATTGTGTATGGTGGTAAGGTGGGAGTATTTTTTGACCGATCCGTCATCTTACCACTTAACCTCCGCTTAGTGTAGGGAAGATCACATACAAAATTTCAGCTTGATTGCCCTTAAACTACGGCTGTAATCGCCAGGAGAGAACCCAAAAAGAGGGAGTTTGTATGGGAGGTGGGAGTAGACCGATCGGGCTCATCTTAGAACTCAACCTCCATTTAGGGCAGCAAAACTTGCGTACAATATTTCAGCTTGATTGCTCTTAAATTGCTGCTGTAATCGCGGGGACTGACATACGGACACCCCCAAAAAGAGGGATTATGTATGGGAGGTGGGAGTAGTTTTTCACCGATTGGTCTCATCTTACCAATCAACCTCCGCTTAGTGTAGGGAAGCTCACATACAAAATTTCAGCTTGATTGCCCTTAAACTACGGCTGTAATCGCAGGGACAGACCCCAAAAAAGGGGAGTTTGTATGGGAGGTGGGAGTAGTTTTTTACCGATCGGGCTCATCTTAGAACTTAACCTCCGCTTTGAGGATAAAAGCTTGCATTCCAAATTTCAGCTCGATATCTCTTAAACTGCGGATGTAATCGCGGGGACAGACAGACGGACAGACGGACGGACGGACAGACGGACAGACGGTCACCTTTAAATCGACTCAGATTTCGATGCTGATCATTTATATATATATATTGTCATACCTACCACGCCTCCTTATGGGCGTTACAAATGGAAGAACAAAATGAATATACCCTTCACTCCGTTCATGCGCATGGTGAAGGGTATAAAAATTAGCTAAGCAACCAAAATTGCACTCTTCCATCAATGCGGTTTAGGGAGTACGTAAATAAATTTACTGAAGCTCAACACAAAAGACACTGTTAGTGGCTTTGGCAGCCCCAAGCAACTTTGATCAGATGCGATGACTTGATAAGCCACTCTCCTCATATAAAAACTATTATGAAAAAAAGCAAGAAAATACAAAAAACCCCTAAATGTTGACGACCCCCTCAAACATTGTAAGGACCCTATGCACCTAGAATATCCGAACTTGCAGCAAGGATGATACATCTATCTAATTGGCTGGTGTCCTCGCCGTCACTACTGGGCTGGATGAACATGACAGGGATGCACACGACGAAAGAACTGTGGCAAGTGTGCCATGCAGACTTTGACACCTATTCTCACGTTTTAACCTTTTAAGTGACGGAATAGCTGCTATTATAATATGCTGACTCTCAGCAACAGCTCCAATATTGGATTTAGACTAGTTAACATCGCGGCGGCAAAAACCATGGTAGTGGGTAGAATCTAATTGCCACTTACAGATGTACACAATGCAACCTAGATATCCTGTGATTAAAATACAACAAACAGATTAATCACGTGGTAATCGATGGAAGGCAGGGAATAGGGGATTTTCTAATTTGAGAATTTCGTAGCGTCTTAGGTCTTAGTAGGTTACTGAAGCTCAACACAACGGCTCTCTTAGTGACTACGGGCGCGGTGGCCTAATAAGCCACTTTCCTTAAACAAACCTAATTATTAAGAAAAAAAAGAAAAAATGAAAAAGAACCCCCAAATGTTGACGACTTCCACAATCTTTATAAGGATCATGATTTAAGGGTATGCACCTGGAATGTCCGAACTCTGTACAGAGAATGTGCCTCTATTCAACTGGCAGATGTCCTCGACAAATATTAGGTTGACATCACCGCCATACAGAAAATGCGATGGACGGGACAAGGATGCATACGTCGAAAGAACTGTGACATATTTTATAGCTGCCATGCAGAAAGGCACAAATTTGGATGTGGATTCATAGTCGGCAAGAGACTTCGACATATGGTCTCGCGGTTTGACCCTGTAAGTAACCGAATAGCCACTATTCACATCCAAGTAAAATATGTTTACATTACGCTGATTTGTGTACTCTCCCCGACGGTAGACAAAGATGAGGACATCAAAAAAACATTCTAGAATAGAAAGGGAAAATGTCTTGTTTCAGCTGTCGAAAAATTCAATCTACACAACAACACCTCCAATAACACATTCACACATCACAAAGCTGCATACCACCGAGATAGCCAATGACTACTCCAACCAATTCTCTCAATTTCTCCGAACCAACCCCCTAATTCTATGACCACTGCCACAACCATGAACCAGAGCTTCTTAATACAATACTTTTGTCAAAAATACACAAAGGAACCTAAAGATTAACGACGATTCCGAATATCATATTTTTAAGATGCTTTAACTAAACAAGTGCCGATTGATTGAAGTAACCCGGATTTGTAGTCTACACAATTGAGGGAATTACTGATGAAATGTATATAGATGGCTGTGATTGGTTTCGACTAGGCTTGCCAGATGGTCGAGAATAGGCGGGATTTTCCCGACTTCTCGCGAAAATCCCGAGTATTGAAGCAATTTAGAGGAAAATCCCGACTTATTAATATTTACTACCTATACTTAGAATAATCAAAGAAACATCATATTAACGAATGTACAAAAAAATACTTTACCCTTATGAACTAGTTGTGTGCACCTAACATTTTTTCATCACTGGTATTAATCTCTTTCCCATCCCTAGCAATTGTCTTTCATCTAATTTTACCACAACTGTTCATAACATTACAACTTTTAAGAAATGTAAATATTTGGACAAATTGCAGCATTTAATCTAAAAGACTCACTATTGACTTGGGAGTAATTGGGGGATATACCCAAAGTTCTAAAATTATCAGACGCAGTGGACAATGTCATGTTGTACAGCGACTACTGCAGTCTTCGAGCTGTTAATGGAGAACTGCCCAAAGATGACAAAATATGGTCACATTTTTACCAAATGTGGCAAACAAAATCACTTGAATTTGTTTAAATTAATCTCATTTATATTTTCTTTGCCGATAAGTAACGCTTATTGTGATAAAGTTTATAGTATTTTAAAAAATTTATATACGAAAGATAGAAACTGAATGCATTTTGATATTATAAAGGCTGAACTAATCATAAGAATGAATATTGGTAAAAGCTGGCAGGAATTCCAGTCATTTTTAACAACTGACGAGGGAGTAAAACTAGTCAATTCAGTGAAAAATAACACAAAGTATATGAGGCAAAAATAATATTAACTTAATATAAAATCTCAAAAACAATACAATATGATCTTTACATTTGTCCCGACAAATTCCGGTTTTTAGTCTCGGTTTTCCCGACTTTTCGAATTCGGTGCCTGGTAACCCTAGTTTCGACCCTGAATCATTTCTATGACGATCGGGTGTTCAGGTCAAAAAAATATATAATTCTTTTGGCAAAAATCACCTCGACGTTATTTTTCAATGACCTTATTTTCTCCTAATGGAATAACATAATAATTTATTTTATATTTTTCAAAGATGTTAAATAATGATTAGATAATGGTAATGATTGCTAATTAACCTTCTTTTGTGAAATTCTCTAATTCATTTAACAATTAGAATTAGTTCAATTAATTCCCATTAGATAATTGAAATTTTTATTCCAATGGTAAAACTAATTGCAATTAGTTGCCATTAGCAAAAAAAATTGGTTTACCTTTACAATTAGAAATCTAATTGACTTCTGCTAATGCAATTAGATATTCAATAAGCTCGAATTGGAATCAATTATTTTGATAATAATAAATTATTTCAAAGAATTATTGAAGTGAACGAATAATTATGGAATCACTGTATGTGCAAACATGTGGTTATTCGATTACCATAATTGTTATTAACTGGTAATTATTTGAAATGTAAATAAATAAACGTGCTTTGCAATTTGTTTCAACTTCAAACTTTCAAGTGTTTGCATTGTTTAATATTCTAAAAGAAAGTGGTACTTTTGTTAACTTTAAAACATATTTATTTGTCGCAATGTCGGAAGAAATATCATTTGCAAGTGAATTTTCAATAATTCTTTGGAAAAGATTTATTTTTATCAAAATAATTGATTCTAATTCGAGCTAATTGAATATCTAATTGCATTAGCAGAATTCAATTAGATTCCTAATTGTAAAGGTAAACCAATTTGTTTTGCTAATGGCAACTAATTGCAATTAGTTTTACCATTGGAAGAAAATTTCAATTATCTAATGGGAATTAGTTGAACTAATTCTAATTGTTTGATGAATTAGAGAATATAAACCAATTGCATCAATTACTAATTCTAATTGGAATTTAACATGTTTGATATATTCAACATTGCATATTCCCTTCCATTTATCTTTTTTCTTTTCCTTTCAGATCTTGATATGCCTCGCTTTGCCGAGCCTGTGGCAAATGTTACGGTGTCCCTGGGCAGAGATGCCCTTCTGGCGTGTGTAGTAGAAAATCTTAAAAACTATAAGGTAATTATCCTACATTTAACCGACACTTAAATTCAGCAATTATGAATTCCACTTAGCAACTTAAAAAAAATATTATTCATACTACTATTTGTAATCTGATATTAAAATTCACGAATCCTTACAAATTCAAAACTGAAATAATTGAATGACTTTGTTAAAAATTAACCACTTTTCAAATGAAAACCAAACGGAAGATAATGAAACCTATAAAACTTTCCCATAAGTTGATAGAAGGAAGACTACGATAAAGTTCTCAAAGCAAACCATTTGATTGATTGCCGTTCATTCTATTAATAATTAGAAAAAGAGGGGGACATAAAACTATGAAACGTTTTCATTACTAACAGCAGCGCTGTATGAACATTTATGTCTTCGCAGTATTAATTATGCATTGCAATCGATGAAATGTGCTATGATTTGAACGTTGAAAGGATCTATCGTTTGAAGGTAAAGAAAAGGGAGTCGTTCTAGTAATGGTGGTGGCAAATCCGACTGAAATAATGAATTGTAAGGAAAATGAGTGCACTGTATTGGGATACGAGTAAATGTACGTATTGAACGTTGTCTGTATGCGATGACAGTTGATATAGTAACTGATACATAGGCGATAATCATAAAACTCTGTGGAAATACATTGAGGTTTTCATGCTAATATCAGGGCGGATTTGTAATTTATAGATGTGTTCCATTAACTATAAATCATGGAATAATTGCAACCATTTCGTCATTATATACTTGTAGTGCCGCTACCTTGTTCCCCACTGAGTTTTTATCGCTCAGATTGATGATAATTAGTGTTGACAATTCTGACAAATGCAACAGGATGGTGATTGAACTTCAGCAGTAGTAGGCATAACCGAACGCACGGACACAACAATTTGGTGTGCACAAAAAGCGGCAGCACTTTTTTTTTGCAAAACCAAATAAGGAATTATATGTGTTTGTTGCGGGGAGAACAAACAATCCCGAAGGTACGAAAACAACAACTTGTGAGAATAGACGTTGCGACGCGTAACTTTGAACGAGTTCACCCAAAACTACTTACTGAATTGCAAAAGGGATACATGGTCACGCCCCTTCTGGTGTCTCCCATACAAATGTATCACTCCGCCTGCTTTTGGTTTCGAGTAATAATATCAATACACCCAACGAGATCTAGTCCAAATCCTGTATTTAGTAAAGCTATATCAGGATAAAGTTTTGGAGACAAAACTGAAAGTCTATCCCTCTAGTACCTACCATACAAATGTACCATTCCGTCCACTTTAGATATCGAGTAATAATATCAATACACCCAATTGGTGAGGGTATTTATCAGTCAGTTTACCTGACGGAAATTTCTGTACTGGTTTTAATAAAAAAAAAACGGAGAGTTTTGTATGTGAGGTGGGAGTAGTATTTGTCCGATTTTGCAAATATTAGAGCTTAACCTTCGCTTAGAGAATAAAAGCTTGTATTCCAACATTCGGCTCAATAGCTCTTAAATTAAGGCCGTAATCCTGGGGACAGACAGTCCTACTCCCCCAAAAATTGGGTTTGTATGGAACGTAGGAGTAGTTATTTCCGATATTGCTCATATTCGAACTTACCCTTGGTTTGAGGGACAGAAGCTTGCCTACTTAATTTAAGCTCGATTTATCTTAAACCACAGCTGTAATAGCGGGGATAGGTAGACAGACAGCCCCTAAAAGGATGTTTGTATGGAAGATGGAGGTAGTTAGATAGAAGGAAACCCCAAAAAAGGGCTTAGAGAATATAAACTTGCAAACTAAATGTTTGCTTGACAGCTTTTGAACTACAGCTATTATCGTAGGGAGTTTGTAGGGGAGGTGGGAGATATATTTGACTGATCTTACTCATCTTACACAATAAACCTCCGCATTGAGGATAGAAGTTTGCATTCCAAATTTCAGCCTGATATCTCTTAAACTACTGCTGCAATCGCGGCTGCAGACAGACGGACACCTCCAAAAAAAGGAATTTTGTATGGGAGTAGTTTTTGACCGATCGGGCTCATCTTAGACCTTTACTTTCGCTTAGAGTAGATAAGCTTGCATACAACTACGATACCTCTTAAATTGCGGCTGTTATCGTTGGGACAAACCACAAAAAGGGGGAGTTTGTATGGGAAGTGAGAGTAGTTTTCGACCGACGGTCCCATCTAAGAACTTAACCTCCGCTTAGAGAATATAAGCTTGCATACAAAATTCAGTCTACACAGCAACACCTCCGATAACGGATTCAGAGTGGTTAGTTTCGCGTCGGCAAGAAACATGGCTGTGAGAGGAACCAGATTCCCACATAAAGATATCCACAAGGCAACCTGGATATCTCCCGATCAAAATACAAAAAATTAGATTGATCACGTTGTAATTGATGGAAGGCATGACTCAAGCGTTATGGACGTGCGTGTGATGCGCGGTTGAAATATTGACTCGGATCACCACCTAGTTGCAGCCAAGTAGTTCTAAAAACCCTCGTAACCAAACGCAAAGAAAGCTAGACATTACAAAGCTGCATATCACCGAGATAGCCAATGCCAGGATATCGGAAACTACAGGGATAGAGGTGAGGCCCGAAAGTTCCACTAAAAGTTTTAATGCAAAGGTTTTGGAACTGGGATCCCTACCTATAAAAATAGAGACTGAAATCTGGTCCTGAAGGCACCATAAGTAACGAAATCACACCAAGCATAGACAACGGAGTAGATTGTCCACCACCGAGGCCAAACGAGACCAGCAACGCCGACCTCAAGGCAACATGCATGCACCAGCTCATAAACACGATTTGGTTCAGGGAATGATTAGAATCTGAGTGTTCTATGTCCTGTGCATAAGAAAGACGATCCAAATGTGTGTACCAACTATCGCGGAATTAGCCTCTTACCTATCGCATACAAGGTCCTGTCTAGTGTGATATTTGAAAAACTAAAGCCCATTCTGGCGAACATGATTGGACCTTATCTGGGTGGCTTTAGACCTGGTAAATCAACCGACCGACCAGATACTCACACTATAACAAGTCCTGGAAAAGACCCAGGATATACAGATCGACATCTATCTTCTGTGCATCGCCTTGGAAGATGAACTTGACAGTCCGATACGATAGAAATTGTTAGATGCTATGGCTAAGTTTGAAGCTAATACGACTTTGCGGGATGACACTAACTGACACGAAGTCTTCAGTGAAGATTGAAAAAAAAAGAATGACAAATCGCTCTCTCGAAGAAAAAAAGATCCAACTCTACCAGACTCTGATCCTGCCTGTCTTGCTCTGCGCAGAATCCTGATTAACGACACAAGCGGATCAATCTATTCTGGGAGTCTTCGAGAGAGCTCCAACCAAACGCAACGTGCCGAATGACAGTGAAATATTTCTAACCAAAATCCTTTTATTCGAATGGATTTCTAGTTATAATCTCAATAACTCTAAAAGCAAATCATCATACCCACTGTGCATATTTGTATAACATTTCAAATTCTACTGCGGGAGCTTATTGGTAAATACGAATTTAAATGGCTCATGTTTGTTTGGTTTTCACTCCCGGTATTTTCATCATCAAATCATCTAGATTCATTCAATGCCACGTTGCTACATTATCAAATTGGATAACATGTCAATTTATAATAGAACTGTGTAATGGTAAGGAATAATTATCACACAAATCTGTACATACTGACAGCGATGGAAATTGACAGAGTAAATTGAGTTTGGCTTAGAAAATGATGCACAGACTCAATAGCACACAACTGCCAGCACTATTTTCCATGTTCGTCATGTTGGAAAAGTACTGTGGAATTAAGCTTACAAATCAGCAAGTGATGTAATGTCAATTAATGTTAATGGCAAATTTTTATATTTGTGGGACTTATGCAGGATAAGTAGAACTTTAAAAGGTGTTAGTAATTCAAATGTGTGGTTTCAGCTTTTAATGGATAGTGGATACAATGATTTTTCTATTGGTAGCTGCAGAGGATTTTGTGCAACACCAATAATAAAGGATAAACTGGAAGCGAAAACATTAGCAAATCACAAATTAGCGAAGTCGATTATATAAATATAAATACGGTTTTTAGATGTTTAGTTCAAATTGTGGATGAAAGGGGAATTTGTTTGGCATAATTACGTTATTATTTATTTGCTAGTAAAAAAATGATTTGTGATAGATACCAAAAGCATATTTTTTGTTTAACATATAAATTAAATTTAAATATAATTTCTTTTCAAGGTTGCTTGGGTTCGGGTTGACACCCAGACGATTCTGTCAATCCATCACAATGTCATCATACAAAACAATCGAATCAGTTTAACCTATAATGATCATCGGTCTTGGTATCTGCACATAAAAGAGGTGGAGGAAAATGACAGGGGTTGGTATATGTGTCAAGTGAATACGGATCCAATGCGTTCGAGGAAGGGATATCTACAAGTTGTAGGTAAGTCTAGAAACAAAATTTGGAGAGATTAATGAAAACGTAGTTGTGTTTGAGGTTGTAAACTGTTTGATTTTTAACCCTAATACTTTATTTTCATAGTGAATGTTAATATTATTGTTTAATTTTAGTGCCACCCATAATTGTAGAGGGAATGACCAGTCACGATGTAGTTGCCCGGGAAGGTTTGAATGTAACTCTTACTTGCAAAGCCCGAGGATATCCTGAGCCTTATGTGATGTGGCGTCGAGAAGATGGTGAAGAAATGCTGATAGGAGGAGAACATGGTAAGGATCTGTGAAATGATCAAAGAAGTGAAGTAGCTAACATTAATCATTAATATAAATACGAGAGAAACCTGTAGAATCGCAGATTTTTAAAAAATGAGGAAAATAATGAGCTAAACATTTGTTCAATCTAACTGGTCCGCGTCTCTCTACTCAAAACGAGAGTAACCAAGAAATCAAAACGTCAGTTGATGCCGATTGACTCAACATTACTGCAAAGTTGCTGTCGTAGGTGACAGGGACAGGAATCTAACCCAGGTCTACCTCATGATAATCGTGTGCTCTAACCATCATGCCACGGTTGTTCCCTGATTACCTCAAGATATCCTTGACAAAATTCCACGTGCCGAAAGCTGAATTGATTCCACATGATTTGGAACTTTGGCTGTGACAACAGCGGCTATACTCTCGCTGTTGTCGACAGCAACTCTTGGCAGTAGTGTCGAGTCAATCCACATGTCTAGTAAAATCTTTTCGCATAAAAAGTGTATTTGTATCCCTTACAATTACTAACAATGACTCATCAGCGAGGTACTCCATATGGTACCTCTCTAATGAGTTTCTCAAGATCGGTTGTGTCTTCCATACAAACTTACATAAAGTAATGGCAGCGAAATTAGACATGACCTATATGAACACAGTGGTATTCTGTCTGTAAGTCAAGCTAAACCTTTCCAAATGCTATGAGGTCGTACATATTGCATAGAGATACAAAACCATATAAATATCAATCCCCTAGAAATTGAATTTTTCGCCTTAAAAAAGATGGACATTATCCTGAGCGGCCGCTCAATATATCCTTCATTGGTTAGCCCATTGATCTACCGCGAGATTATATTCCAAATCTGAATTCCTCCTTACATGTTCGCCCTTCAAATCGTTTCCATCTATGTGACTTTTTCCATCAATCCAGCAGAGTCGAACACACTCCTCCAACTGCACACCAACTTCGACTGCTGTATAAACTCTCGAGGTAGTCCTGCATGAATATCTATAGGAAGAAGACCGATTTCACTCCTCAATTGACATAATTTTCCACGTAGCCAGTCTACCAACGAAAAGGGCAATCGAATAAGAATTGGTCGTCTTCTAATCGGTGTTACTCAAAGGTATCGATTAAGTAGAAGCAGTTATTGGTAGCGGGATCACACCGAGTCCCTTTCCTATACTTTCCTGAATTACCTTGATATCTGTCAATGGTTCACCAGCGGAGATGATACCTTTCACATAAGAGATAGTGTTGAATGTAGGATGTCATTTGCCAAACAGCCCGTAGGTGTAATGTTATGCACGGGTTGTCTTATACATACATTTGATCTTGACTCTCATTCGCGACAAGCGCACACACGATACTTCCTGCTGCTTTAAGTTGCTGTCATTGACCTCATAAATATCAAATCCATCTTTTTCGCCATTTCAATTTTCCTTGTTCACGCCTAGTCCATCAACTTCATCTTTCGCTGACCAAATGCAGAGAGGGGCTTTTCTCCTCACTGTGGCCGGCGATAAGTCAATAACATTCTAAAAGTGGGATGAACCATGTTAAGCAATGTAATTAGACCTAGAAAGTTATGATTTATTGGCTCCCGTTCGCACACTTGGAAAAGGGAGGTTTTTAACGCTTCTTCCATAGGGTTATACGGTAACCGCTGAGCTGTCCGCCAAAAATTGTAATAGATAGGGTTGACTCGACATTTCTCTGTTGTGACTTAATGTAATGAGGTGATCACTTAATTTACCATAAATCTGAGGCACTGACACAGGAATCTCGTGTTCTACCCATCATGACACGGTCAGCTCCAACTACATACATATCATCCAGTTTTTCGAGGCAAACATTTTTCATTATACAGGATTTCTTAGACTTTATTTGGTGTCGTCATCATTTATCGCCAGACCCATATCTGCTGACTGTTTTTCAATGCTTGAAATGGCCGCAGTAACATACCGCAGTCCTCGGTCGATGGTATCTATATCATCGGCATAAGCGAGCAGCATTTTAATTTTATTAAAGATGGTGCCAGTTATGTATGCTTTAGCATTCTGCATGTTCATATATATTAAGTTGTTAAAGGGATCGCATGACAGACTATCTCTTTGTCTAAAGACTCACTTGGTAGAAACTAGCTCTGTCAGATCTCTTCTATTTCACTGATGTCTTCTTGCCGGTCAGTAAGATCCCGCAAAGTAGTATCAGCTTCGACGGCATACCAAATTTAGCTATAGCAGCTGATATTTTTTGTCGTATCAAACTGTTGAATGCGGCTTTGTTAAAATCTATCTGCAGCCCTTGTGCTTTATCCATGATTTGTAGTAGTGTGCATATCTGAACAGTCTTGGATTTACCAGGTCCTAAGCCACACTGATAAGGTCCCGTCAGGTTCGCTAAGATGGGCTTTAGTCTTTTACAGCCTTTTACATCCGGGCATGGATTCCTTTAGCCAAATCGTGATTATGAGCTAGTGTATACACGTTGTCAGCTGACCTTTAAAAGCTCTGACGGCAGTCCATTGGCTCCAGCAGCTTTATTAGGTTTAAACCGTCCAATTGTCATCCTGACCTCGTTTTGGACAATTTACTATGTCGTTGATTATTGGAGTGATTGCTTTACTTATGCGTCCTTCGGAAACGAGTCCTTTCAGGTGGAGATACCTGTTACAAACCTTTATTTTTAGTAGGACTTTCGGCCTTGACCTGTATCTGTAATATTCGATATCCTGAACCTCTTTTTTCTTCCATAGACACATTTCCCCCCTTCTTTTTAAAATATAGTTTCGTGTTAACATGACTACAGTTTTTTCCTTGCATGCAGAATCCTTTTCGTCAGACATTGCACGATATTCTTTATCGTACTGGGACTGATCTGGGCGTGGTTTTTCATAACCCAGTACGGTCGTTGCGAAAGTGGTCGTATAATTTACAATGTGTTGTCACTGTGTGTCGGGTACAACATTATCATATTTTAGTTTATTGGGTCTGCTAATGGTACTGGGAGGGCCTATATGTTCATATATATGTAGGTTGCTCAACCTTGCGAGTTCTCACATTTTCTACCAGCGAACTGAAGTTCAGTGGCATTTCTCGGGGAACACGTGATCTATTGTACTTATTGGAGACCTGCAAAGAGAGATTCTGATTGTACCTAAGTGAATAGCTATTAGTAAACTCAAATTAGAAAATGCCCTATTTTCCATTCATTTGAAAATATAATGAAGATATTTTGTAAAATTTCGCACTGCTAGTTTGATGTTAAACTATGCCGCCAGGGCCAAAGTTCAAATCTGGCTTCAAATGGATATGTAGCTGTTTTGTCTATGTCAGTTCGAGACAGTTTAGTGATGTAAATTTGGGTCGAAACTTCGATGTCGATGTTCATCGATATTTGCAAAATGATAAATTGATGTTGTGTGAAACATCGGCTAGGAACTTCGATGCATCGATGTTTTCAACCCATTCCGTTATTATCGTTCTCCAATCCCTTCCACATTTCCTTCATTTTCAAAAACCAGTCATCAACCCATTTTGTAATTATATACCGCGACGGTATTTTATAGCGCGGTGCAACCGTATTCATCAAATATATGAAGCCCGGGTTTTCGACTATGGAAAATGGTTGCACATACTCCGCTATATTTCTAAAGCTTTCAGCAATAGAAACTTGTGCCGCAACGCTAGAATCAGGTACTGCAGGTACTTCAACATGTTGATCAATTTTATGAAGGGAACGCAGGTCGTCCTTCATGTTGGTCGTGTTTCCCGCAGTCTTCAGAACTTTGGCGCAAATGTTGCAATTTGCGCTTTTTGCCGTCAATTTTAGTGAAGTGCCTCCAGCAAAAGCTTGTCTTTGTTGTCATTCTGGAATAAATACATTTTTAATATATTTATATATATTTTTCACAATATACTTACATTGGCATTGCAAACTTTCTTACTTACTTACTTAGTTGGTACTTCTATGCAATGCCAGTGGATTATATACCGCACGTAGAGTTCTGTAAGTTTCTCAGTAACCTGGTCTTTCCAGCGGAGCTTAGATCGCCCTCTTCTGCGCCGTCCATCGAGTTCATTGTCGAAGACTTTTCGAGCTGGAGCATTTTCGTCCATGCGTACAACATGACCTAGCCAACGCAACCGTTGCACCTTAATGCGTTTGACCACGTCAATGTCAGTGTACAGCTCGTACAGCTCATGATTCATACGACGCCGATACTCTGCGTTAACGATGATGGGCCCATATATTTTACGGAGTATTTTTCTCTCGAATACTGCCAGAACCGATTCATCCGCTTGTGTCATAACCCAGGATTCTGAGCCATACATTAAGACAGGTAGAATTAGTATCTGGTATAGCTTGAGTTTTGTTCGTCGAGAGAGGGCTCTGTCATTGAATCGCTTGCTTAGTCCGTAGTAGCATTTATTTGCAAGCAGGATTCTTCTCCGGATTTCTAGGCTGACATTATTTGCTTTGTTAATGACGGAGCCTAGGTAGACAAAATAATCTACCACCTCGAAATTATAGTTGTCAACGTTCAAGCAGTTTCCCAAACGAATAGATTCTTTGTTCACCGTTAGGCCCATTTTCGCTGATTCCTTCTGTATACCTGAGAAGGCTGCAGTCACATCCCACAGTTTTCGACCGATTATGTGGCATGTGGCTTTTGTTGAATGTAGTGCCACTCGTGTTTACTGCAGCTTTTCTCATTTTCATCTCCATAACAATGTTGAAGAGATCGCACGATAGGCCGTCGCCTTGTTTTAGGCCTCGTCTGGTATAGAATGGCTCCGTAAGGTCCTTGCCAATCTTCACTGAAGACTTCGTGTCAGTCAGCGTCATTCCGCAAAGACGTATCAGCTTCGCTGGAATACCAAACTCAGCCATGGCTTCAAGTAATTTCTGCCGTATCGGGCTGTCGAAGGCAGCTTTATAGTCGACAAAAAGATGGTACGTGTCGATCTGTTTCTCTTGGGTCTTTTCCAGGATTTGCCGAAGTGTGAAAATCTGGTCAGTTGTTGATTTTCCAGGTCTAAAGCCACACTGATAAGGCCCGATCAGGTTGGATAACACTGGCTTTAGTCTTTCACATAGCACACTCGACAGGACCTTATATGCGATGGGTAAAAGGCTGATCCCGCGGTAGTTGGAGCACACACTTGGATCACCTTTTTTCAGCACAGGACATAATACGCTTACATTCCAATCGGACATCGGACAGGACATAATACGCTTACATTCCAATCGTCGGGCATGCACTCTTTAAGCCAAACCGTGCGCAGGAGCTGGTGCATGCTCGTTATCAACTCCTCGCCACCGGACTTGAAGAGCTCTGCGGGCAGACCGTCGGCACCTGCTGCTTTGTTGTTTTTCAGCCGCGATATTGCTCTTCTTACCTCGGCTTGACTTGGTGGTGGGCAATCTAAGCCGTCGTCGACAATTGGCGTGATAACTTCACGTGCGCTGCCTTCTGGAAGCAGCAGTTGCTGGAAGTGTTCTCTCCATATGTGCAGCACACTCTGCGTATCCGTGACCAGATTTCCATCACTGTCCTTACAGGTGGGGAGGCCATTACCGTATCCATTTGCTCTTACTTTCTGGTAAAATTTTCGGGCCTCACCTCTATCCCTGTATCGCTCTATATCCTCGTTCTCCCGTTCCTTCATCTGACGTTTTTTTCGCCTAAATAGCTGTCTCGCCCGTTTTACTTTCCTCTTATTCCGTTCCCTAACAGCACGGGTTACAATTGGCTGTAGCGTTGCCATATAAGCAGCATCCTGTTCCTCAGACGCTATGCGACATTCTTCATCGTACCAGGATTCGTCTGAGCGCCGCTTTTCATATCCTAGCACGGTTGTTGCGGCGGTTGCCATGGAATGCGCAATATGCTGCCACTGTGTATCGGGAACGTCAGAAGTAGAGGCGTTGTGTCGTAAAAGTTGGGAGAGTCGGTCGGAGTAGGCAGTAGCTGTCTCTGGGGTTTGCAGCTTCGCGATGTCCAGCTTTCTTTCTGTTTGGTT
The DNA here is from genome assembly GCA_964034835.1 of Muscina levida. Taxonomy (NCBI): domain Eukaryota; kingdom Metazoa; phylum Arthropoda; class Insecta; order Diptera; family Muscidae; genus Muscina; species Muscina levida. The sequence goes on along the minus strand of CAXIUB010000073.1, from coordinate 64,713 downwards.
ACGTGCGTTTTTCGCTCTGCTCAATCTTGTGCGAACCTTGGCTGCAACAAGGTAATGATCCGAGCCAATATTAGCACCACAGATCACACGCACGTCCATGACACTAGATGCATGCCTGCCATCAATTACCACGTGATCAATTTGATTTTTGGTGTTTTGATCGGGGGATAGCCAAGTTGCCTTGTGGATATCTTTGTGTTGGAATCTGGTTCCACTAACTACCATGTTCCTTCCCGCTGCGAAGCTAACCAGCCTAAACCCGTTGTCTGACGTGTCGGTATGCAGGCTGAATTTACCGATCGATGGACCAAGAACATCTTCCCTTCCTATTTTTGCATTAAAGTCTCCCAGAACAATTTTAATGTCGTGGCCAGGGCAGCGGTCGTATTAATCCTCTAGGCGCTCGTAAAATGCATCTTTAATCTCATCGTCTTTATCTTCCGTCGGAGCGTGTACACAAATCAGCGTGATGTAAAAATATTTCGCCCGGATGCGAATGGTGGCTATTCGGTCACTTACATGGTTAAACCGCGAGACCAGGTGTCGAAGTCTCTTGCCGACTATGAAACCACATCCAAATTCGTGTCTTTCTGCAAGGCAGCTGTAAAAGATGTCACAGTTCTTTCGTCGTGTGCATCCCTGTCCCGTCCATCTCATTTTCTGTATGGCGGTGATGTCAGCCTTGTATTTGTCGAGGACATCCGCAAGTTGGATAGAGGCACCATCTCTGTAAAGAGTTCGGACATTCCAGGTGCATATCCTTAAATCATGGTCCTTATATCGTTTGCGGGGGTCGTCAACATTTGGGGGGGTTCTTGTTATATTTATTCTCCGTGTTTTCATAATAATTTTGTTTAAGGAGAGTGGCTTATTAGGCCACCGCTCCCGATCCTAGTTTCTTGGGGCTGCCAAAGCCACTAGGAGAGCCTGTGTTGAGCTTCAGTAACTTCTGTTACCTACTTCCTAAGACGCATCGGTGGTAGCATGCCGATTAGGTTACTCAACGTTTCGCCTTCTAACTCTAGCTAACTTCTAAGCGGTTGCTTTAAAGTCATTGCCCAGGGAATACTTGGTCTAAGGCCGGAAGTAGTTAGCTGCTTGGACAGTGCCGCAAAGGAATCGATTCTGGTCACTCCCAAGTGAGTGACAATCAGTAACTTTCAGCCTCTGGGCAAAGTCCCATTCCCCAAACACAGGGTAAATAAAAACAAAAACCGGAATTTGTCCGTGCGGCACTGAAACCATATGTTCTGCAATATTGTGAAACTAGACACCCGATGTTTTGTAAAACATCGATGCATCGATAAACATCGGTATGGCACAAAACATCGGAAAACATCGAAAAACATCGCCCAAAAATCATCGATGCTCGATACATCGATGTTTTTTTTACATCACTAAGACAGTTGTATTACTAAAATACCGCTGTATTAGTGAGGTTTACATATATATACAAATATCATATCTCTTGGTTATGTTAAGATACCTTATGCATTACTGTAATACAGTCAATGACACATATCCCGTACTTAATGCCTTTGTCCTTCTCCTTCTAGTCGAATATTATTGTAAAGTTCATGCCCTTAATTGCCATAAAATCCCTTCTTACCATAACACAAATTACCTTAATATCACTTTAATTTGTCAGTCGATAAAATTTAATACGGTTTTTAATATCTGTTTGCCCCAACCCCATTAATATCTACCTGCTCTCATCACATTTGACTGCAACCGTTTAACTTTTTCACCCTCTCGTTTTCTCTTCTCTTTTTGCACATCAACTCATTTCAGTGAATGTGGTCGATGGTGAACATTTGCATATAACCAAAGTGAGTCGCCTGCACATGGCCGCCTATTTGTGTGTCGCATCGAATGGAGTTCCCCCGTCCATTAGCAAAAGGGTCAATTTAAGAGTTCAATGTAAGTAATCAAAATATAACCATCGAGTAGATAGTGATTTTTATTTTATGTTTTGTCATTTTTCAGAGGATTGATATAAAGTTAATAAGAAATTTGTAAATAGAATGCATATAGCATTCGAAATTAAAACCGAGTGGGGTATATCACTTTGCCAGATTTTAAGCTTTTTACTAGAAATTTTAAAATTATTTCGAAATTTTATGTTTTTATCTTAAATTTATGAAATTTATCAAATGACAAGTAAATTGACACCAATTAAATGTAATGTTAAAATATATTTTTTTTAATGTTTGAAATAATTGTTGAAGGCTCTTCCCACCTTTTTCAGCGTTTAAAAATGTATTGATCAAAAAAATTTCTTCCTGCCCACGTTAAAAAATTTAACCCCTTGTTTAATTCATCGCAATTGTTTCTTTTAGCCCTTTTTGTTGCTGCTAGTACAGCAGTTGTTTTGTGGTTCAACTCAATGTTTTGTTTAACACTCTAATTCTATTTTGGTTTTGTTGTTCTGGCAAATGACTGCAAAGTTGTCTGAAACTCACATGTCCTATCTCTATCTTCATTTGGCTAAAAACCACTACAGTATTTTGTGTTTTGCAAATACATGGTATTTTGTTGGTGTTTACCAAAATTGTTAGTTAGAAATCTATATGATTTGCGATTAAACACGATTCGGACTCTCCGAATGTCAATGACAGTTTTTGGTGAACAAATTTAAAAGTTTGCTTAAATGAGCACGTTTTGCGACATATTTTTAAACATAGAAAAAATAACAAACAAAAAATGAATGTAATGTAGTCTACAACAAATATCTTTACTGGTAAAGCAAGGCTTTAATGAGTTGTAGAAAAGAGTGGGTTATTATACCCTCACTCTACGGGCAGGAGGGTACATATCATTTGATGCGACCCAATAGTATAACACATAGAAGGAGTCACTTTAGACCCTAGGTTTCCTTGAACCAAATTCAATTCATGACTTTTTAAGTCGTTTGAGCCATGGCTGTCCGGCTAGTGCGCACGATAACCCTCGAAAGGCGCAACCAAATGTTTTGAAATTTTACACGAGTTAATATTTTCCCAAAATTACTTACGGTATTGCAAATGGGTTACATGGCCCGCCCTTTCTGGTACCTTCCATACAAATACATCATTCAGCCCACTTTAGAAATCGAGTAATAATATCAATACACCAAACGAGTACGTACCCAAATTCTGTATTTAGTAAAGCTATACCAGGATGAAGTTTTAGAAAACAATTGGAAGTCTAGCCACGCCCCTTCTGGTACCTCCTATACAAATGTACCTTTCCGCCCACTATAGAGTTGGAGTAATAATATCAACAAATCCAACGCGATCGTACCCTAATTCTTTATTTATTAAAGCTGTAAAAAGGTAAAGTTCTGAAGAAAACTTTGGAAGTCTAGACACGCCCCTTATGGTACCTCCCATACAAATGTACCTTTTCACCCACTTTAGGGATGTAGTAATAATATCAATACACCCAACGCAATCGTGCCCAAATTCTGTATTTAGTAAAGCTATAACAGGATAAAATTATGCAGAATAAATCTGGAAGACTGGTTTGAATTACATTAATTAATTTCAATAACTCAAGACTAAAACAATATCTTATAGTGGGTGATGGTATTTATCAGTCAGTTTATCTGACTGAAATTTCTGTACTGGTTTCTCCAAAACTTTATCCTGCTTGTACTTTACTAAATACAGAATTTGGTCACGATCGCGATAGTTCTAATAATAATATTAATCGATTTCTAAAGTGGGCGGTGCCAGATGTGTGTGGGAGGTACCACAGATGGGGCGTTGGTAGACTTCAGTTTTTTCTCAAAAACTGTATCCAGCTATAGCTTTACTAAATTAAGAATTAGGGTACGAGCGCGATGGATTTATTGATATTATTACTCCATATCTAAAGTGGGCGGAAAGGTGAATTTGTATGGGAGGTACCAGAAGGGGCTTGGCTAGTCTGTGATAGCTTTAATAAGTACAGAATTTGGGTACGATCCCGTTGGGTGTATTATTATTATAACTCGATTTCTAAAGTGGGCGGAATGATGTATTTGTATGAGAGGTACCAGAAGGGGCGGAGCCATGTAGCCCATTTGCAATACCGTAAGTAGTTTTGGGGAAATATTAACTCGTGCAAAATTTCAAGACATTTGGTTGCGTCTTTCGAAAGTTATCGTGCGAACCAGCCCACAATGGTCCCTCTGAGCAAATATTATTTTTTTATACCATCACCCGTAGGGATGAAGGTATATATCATTTGATACGACCCAAAAGTGTAACACATAGAAGGAGTCACTTTAGACCCTAGGTTTCTTTGAACCAAATTCGATTCATGACTTTTTAAGTCGTTTGAGCCATGTCCGTCTGTCTGTCTGTCTGTCGGGTGGCTGTCCGGCTGGTTCGCACGATAACTTTCGAAAGACGCAACCAAATGTTTTGAAATTTTGCACGAGTTATTATTTTCTCAAAACTACTTACGGTATTGCAAATGGGCTACATGGCCCCGCCCCTTCTGGTACCTCCCATACAAATACATCATTCTGCCCACTTTAGAAATCGAGTAATAATATCAATACACCCTACGGGATCGTCCCCAAATTCTGTATTTAGTAAAGCTATAACAGGATAAAGTTTTGGAAAAAATTTTGAAAGCCTAGCCACGCCCCTTCTGGTACCTCCCATACAAATCTACCTTTCCGCCCACTATAGAGATGGAGAAATAATATCAATAAATTAAACGTGATCGTACCCAAATTCTATTTTGAGTAAAGCTATAACAAGATAAAGTTTTAGAGAAAAAAATTGGAAGTCTATTCACGCCCCATCTGGTACCTCCCATACACATCTGGTACCGCCCACTTTAGAAATCGATTAATATTATTAAAAGACCTAACGCGATCGTGCCCAAATTCTGTATTTGGTAAAGTTTAAGCAGGATAAAGTTTTGGAGAAAAAATCTGGAAGTCTAGACACGCCCCTTCTGGTACCTCCCATACAAATGTACCACTCCGCCCACTTTAGAAATAGGGTAATAATATCAATACACTCGACACGATCGTGCCCAAATTCTGTATTTTGTTATATTATAACAGGACAAAGTTTTGGAGAAAAAATTGGAAGTCTAGACACGCCCCTTATGGTACCTCCCATACAAATGTACCTTTCCGCCCACTTTTGGGATGTAGTAATAATAACAGTACACCCAACGCAATCGTGCGCAAATTCTGTATTTAGTAAAGCTATAACAGGATAAAGTTATGGAGAATAAATCTGGAGCCTAAACACACCCCTTCACGTAACTCCCATATAAATGTACCACTCCGCCCAATTTCGAAATCGAGTAATAATATCAATAAAATAGAAAATTATTTGTTTTACTGAGGGTAAGGGTAAATGTAAGTCGGGTTGCCCGACTGAAACTTTCTAACTGGTTTTAATTACAAATCGATTATTTTCAATAACTCAAGACTTAAACAATATATTATATTGGGTGATGGTATTTATCAGTCAGTTTAACTGACTGAAATTTCTGTACTGGTTTTACTTTGTGTTTTACCATTTTTGTCGTTACACACAAATTAAAAACACATCAAAGCAACTAGAAATTAATTTTTTTTTTGTAAACTGTTGTTTACCGTTAGTCATTGGGGCGACAAAGTTAGAAATTTTTAGCATAGTTTTGAAAACAATTGAGTGCAGTACAACATATGTATTTTGTCATACGGTGTTTTTATAAAAATATAACAAATTTAAAAAAAAGTTGTAATGGATAATCTTACCCATAGTAAGTACTTAAATAATTCCCTATAACAAGTTTGAAAAAAGAAAGATAAATAGGAAATAATTCACCTTGTTTACAAGCATATTTAATTTTATAATTTTTCACTTTATTCAAATTGATTTAAAGTTAAAAAAAAAGTCCAAGTTTGTCCAGCATAAAATTAACTTTTAAAAACAACATGTGATCTGCTCAACTATATTCTTTAATTACATCTTGCGAATACTTGCGATTATTAAATGTATATGCATTTTTTTAAACAACCTTCGCTTCAAAAATATGAAGACGAATATGACAAAATATGAAGAATATGAAGACGAATTCGAAAATGGTAATATAATCTAAGAGAGCAAGCTAAACATAACTGACACTTAATGTATAATTTTATTTTCACAGCATAAAAATAAGATTTTAATTGAATTAATATTTGTTTTTATTCGTTAATTATAAGTTAGCGAAGCAGAAAGCAGATTTGGATCAATTAGGAAGAAAAAGTTATACAATTGACAACATATAACAATATTAATTTATTTCTGAACAAAAATGATAATTTTCTTAACTTAAATAATTTTGGCCAGAAAAAATTGATTTGAAACCATTGTGCAGCCGGACAGCCACCAGACAGACAGACAGACAGACGGACATGTCATGAATCGAATTTGGTTCTAAGAAACCTAGGGTCTGAAGTCACTCCTTCTATATGTTACACTTTTGGGTCGTATCAAATGATATATACCCTCATCCCTAAGGGTGATGGTATAAAAATGCAACCCTAAAACAAATCGTCGATACAATATCAGGTAGTAGATCCGAAACACCGACAACCCGAGTCGTCCAGACGCTGCCAAATTTCCGAAAATTAACAACGGAAACAAAATACCGAATCTGAATTGCCAACAAACAGAGGAATCTGAACTACGATCCCCAGAATGAAAACCTGAAGCACGAAAATATTTAATCAGAGTTCCCGCAATCGATACTATCAAGAAACGCCGACCCAAACTTAAATTACACAGTGCAACACACTTTTTCGAGAGTGAACCTAACTAATATCAAACGATAACATTTGCCCTCAGTAATAAAACCTTAAACTCCAATTTCCTCCACATGGGTTTCCATTTACAGAGTTTGATGTAAGATTTTTTTGTTAAAAATCAAATCAAATAATATGAATAATCGTGTGTCAAAATGCATTTGGGAGACCTATATTAAAATTTTTCCAACATTTTAGGCCCAATTTTGATTTTAATTTAGACCCATGTGCAAATTTTCTTATAATTCATCGTAGGTTACGATTTTGATAACCGCTTGATGCAATTTTTTACTGCATACAAATTGACCCACTCCAATATCCATAGTATAAAAGTAAATTAAATAAGTTATACTTTCTCTTCAATTTATTTTTCTTTTGCTTTCAAACAGAAAAATTAATTGATCGCTCCTGGAATCCAATACTAAAACAATTTCCACCTCTTGATTATTCTATTGGTCCATAAGCCATTGCAGTTTAGTTTACCGCTTTTATAAAACCTAATGGGTTTAATCAATTTATAAAGCTTCTCAACATACCACAGTTTTTTTTGCCAATATACCTTTATTCTATTATTGCCAGAAACTTTTTCTCATTGTTTTCTTAACCTTTCTTAACTAATGGTTTTAGTTCATATACCAGATTTGGTCTCTGCTTCGTTTTCTGAGGGAAATAAAATTCAAAACAAAATAAAAATATTAACTTTTGCTGAACCGATTTCACTTCGAGGATACTCGTTTGGTTTTGGAAACAATATTTTTTTGTAAAGGAAGAAACGAATAGCGAAAACAGAAATTTTCAATTAAATGTCGTTTGTATTCACTTTTTCGTTTGTATTACATTGAACATGATTTCTTTTTAATAAATGAATAAATTGATTGGTCTTTTATTGTATGGTTTTTTCTTCTTCGTCGTTTTACAGTTCCCCCTATGTTGTCGATACCTAACCAGCTTGAAGGTGCATATGTTGGTCAGGATGTCACATTGGAATGCCACACGGAAGCGTATCCAGCATCAATTAACTACTGGACAACAGAAAGGGGTGATATGATAATATCAGGTAAAGTTTATATATTATTGTACTACTGAGAGAAGTATTTGCTTTGGGAATGATGTTTTACCAACCAATGTGCTCAGAAACAGTGTTATACTTTTAGAAACAATAGAATTATTTTTTTGTTATGTCCAGTCTCCAAAAAAAAAAACCTGACACAAATATGTCTCAAACAGTTGAATTGAAAAGTCATCATAATATGTTACAAATTTCAATGCTCAGAATCGTCTTGGTTAACAAAAATTTTCGTTAGTTGGCCTAATATCATTTCTTTATGACCTTTGACTTATAATAAATATTCACAAACAAAACTATAACTACAATACATCATACCCACATAAGTTTCATGTTTCACGTATCATTGAATGTTACAGTGATATAAAAATAACCATATGGCATCGCATGTGCATGCAACATATGCGGTAGCAGTAGCTCGTGTGACATGCTTGGTTACATTTATTGGTAGAGGAAAAGTTTTCTTCAACCCCCTCCTTCCCCGCACAATTTTCCCACTTTTTTTAAAAAAAAAAGTTTTCCTGATATTTAAACCTATGAATATTTTTGTTATTTTATGTACTGACACCATGCAGTATTGCATATTTTATATCATGTGCATATTATTTTTAATATTTCTCATGTTTCCTTTTAGAGGTAAAATTTCTTTAGTTGGTAGATATTTTGGGCGCAGATACATGATAGGAGACAAATATGGCTGCAAGGAAGCTAAAAGACGATTGAACTGATATTGAGTTTTGATAGAGATTTATTCTTCACAAAATTTATTAAAGTAAAGAAATTAGTTTATGGAGTACCTATCACGCAGAAGCTGCCCTCCAAAAAGAGGAACTTATAATTATAATTGAAAGCGAATCATAAGCATAATAACTGCATAAATTCATAGAATTAGATTGAACTAAGATATTTGCCCACTATTTCTTTTTTGCGGTTTTTATAAGCATTCGCAATACTTCACATACTATTTGGCATAACTAACATGTCTTCATAACATAACATAACTTACATAACTACAATGACCGAGACCATAGAGAACAAAGATTGATTCCTATACGGCACGTGGTGTAAAATCGGTAACTTGAAATTATTTTAGCATTTCCCCCATGATCTGACTTAAGAAAGCAAATAAGCTACATCAAACTGCCGTTCTGAGATCACATCGAATTGATATATTTTCATAAAATCAATGTTTCTCCCCTTATTTTAAAACAGTTAGCTTCGCATTATCAAGAAACACTGTAGTGATATTCTCTGAACAAAAGACGAGAAACCAGAATGATCATATGGTAATCGATGGAAGGCATGTGACAAAGTGTGATGCACGGTGCCAATATTGACTAGGATCACCACCTAGTTGCAGTCAAGGTACTCACGCGGTTAATTAGTGCTAAAACGCCCGTAAACAAACACAAGTGAAGCTAGACATCACAAATCTGCACCAACCAACTCACTTAATTACTTCAAACATCCCCACTAATTCTGATGTTCCCGACATACAGTTGCAGCATATTGCGAATCCTATGACCATTGCCGCAACGACGACCGTACTACTGGGTTATAAAAAATTACTCTCAGACAAGCCCTGGTACGAAGAGGAATGTCGCACAATGTCTGAGGAAAATATTGCTGCATACAGGGCAAAACTGCAGCCAATGGCAACGCATGAGGAGAGGGGGAAGATGAAAAGCCTATACAAACGGAAAAAGCATCTATGGAAAAAAGGGAGATATACAGGAATAGAGGAGAAGCCCGATGTGGGTTTATACCTAGTAAATCCACGAAGGACCAGATGGTCTTACTACGACAAATCCTGGAGAGACCATAAAAATGTAGATCAGCACCTGCTATCTGTTTATCGATTACAAAGCTGCATTCGATAGTCCGGTACGACAGGAATTATAAGATGCTATGGCTGAGCTTGGTATTCACGCGAATGAGATACTACTTTTCGGGATGACACTTACAGACACGAAGTCGTCAGTGAAAATAGGCAAAAATCTGAAAGAGCCATTTTCTACCAAGCGAGTCTTTAGACACGGCGAAAGTCTGTCATGCGATCTCTTTAGCATCTTAATGCGGGAGGCTGCAGTGATATAGATATCATTGGCTGAGGGCTGAGAGATGTTACTGTTACTGAAAAGCAGTCGGCAATAGTGGGTAATAAATGATAATAAATGATAAATGAGAATATACCCAAGTTATTAGCTTCAACGGACAAAGAGTCTAGTCGTTTGGGATGCTGCGTAAATGTTGTCAACCATAACTTTAAGGTGGTAAATGATTTTGTCTACCTCTAAACAAAAATAATAATGACAGCCTGAAAATCAAGAGACGAGTTTTGATCGCAGAATCCTGTGTTATGACTCAAGCTGATCAATCTATTCCGGGAATCTTCGAGAGAAAAATACTTCGTAAAATATTTCGATCCATCGTCGTTACCATGAGCTATATAACGACATCGAAGCTGTCAAGTGCATTCAAATAGACCGAATGCACTGGCTTGGCCACGTTGTACGAATGGATGAAAATACGCTAGCTCGAAAAGTCTTCGGCAAATGAACGCATGGGTGGGGAGGGGATAGAAGTGGCGACCAAAACTTTGTTGGATGAACCAAGTAAAAGAGCTGTCATCTAAGTGGTGTGACGAACTACCTACTTTCTCCAAATAAGAAGGAGACGAACCCCTATTTTTGCAATGGTACAGTTTTTATCCGTTTTTGGCTTCTCTGCCCTTAAAAGTATGTATTTCGAATTCTCCTTAGTGTAGCTCTCTAATTCAATAGGGAGCATGACTGTATAAATAACCACGATTAGAGATTAAGACGTTTAGTCTTGGCGATGGTACCCGTTTTACCGTATTGTGTACTCTTACCACCAAAAGTAAGAATTTCAAAAAACTTTTTCGTGCGGCTCTCTAATTTTATAGGGAGCTGACCACATAAATAATCAATATCGTAGCTTAGACGTTTGGCCTGTGTGATGGTAACAATTTTGTTCTTTTTACCGCTCAAAGAACGATTTCGAAAAACCCTACGCTGCAGTTCTTACTTACTTACTTAGATGGCCTTATTGACCTCGTTCAATAATGAGTTCTAGTCTTCTGCGCGCCTTCTCTAGTTGGAAACTTCAAGTTTGCATAATGTCTCCTCCACTTGGTCCTTCCGTCGGAGTTTCGGTCTACCTCTTTTTCGTTGACTCTCTGGCGCAGTATCTAGTATCTTTAGAAGAATAAGAACAACTATTAGTAGACCCTGGCCTTACATTATACGAAGACTCATTGTACAGACTCGTAGGTCCGATTGTACAGGCTTATAGCCCGGTTGTACAGACTCAAGGCCCGATTGTACAGACTTATAGGATGATTGTACAGACTCGTAGGTCCGATTGTACAGGCTTATAGGATGATTGTACAGACTCGTAGGTCCGATTGAACAGACCTATAGCCTGGTTGAACAGACTTATTGTCCAAATGTACAGACTCGAGGACCGATTGTTCAGGCCTATAGTCCCCGGATGTACACACTTATTGTCCGATTGTACAGACACAAGGTGCGATTGTACAGGCCTACAGCAAGGTTGTACAGACTGTTTGTACGTTTAACAAAGATGCTTGTCTTCGTACAATTCCAAGGACCAAGGAGTTCAGATAACTTTCCTTGACTTGACAATAAACTTCGTCTTGGAGGAGTCACCGACGTCCGTTGTGGAAAAACGACATCTCTTTTTACTATGGGAAGCTATGGGCACAACTACTTTGAAAGTATTGCTTCAATGTTTTATTTCAGTGAACGGCAGCCCAATACAACCACAATATGAGTTTGTGTTGGCGAGTTACTCTCTTCCCTCTCTCACTGTAGAGAAGGTAATTGTTATATAGTTTTTCCATAATACTTCACCATCAACTTGAAAAGCGGAGCTGGTAGTCCATCAGCACCTGCAGCTCTTTTTTTAAGCCTGGCAGTCGATCCCATCATTTTCAATCGAGGTGATATCGTTGTCATCTGGGTCCTCTGCTACTAGAAGTTTTGAAAAGTGGTATTTACAAAAACCAAACAAGGTTTGTGTCTCTGTTACAAGATTCTCGCTCTCATCCTTGCAGGACAATAAGCCATTACCTAACCCATAAACTCAATGACTTTTTTCTGGTAGAATTTTTGGCTATCATTACTAGCACTCACTCTCCCTTATTGCATGCTTTTGCTTCTTTATTATAAATAGGTTCGTCGCTTCTTTCCGTTTTTCCTTGCGTCTTTGCTCGACAGCTATGCAACATCCTTTTCCATCGTTGCATTGCGACATTCCTCATCATACCAAGGGTTGTTCTTTTCGGAAGCCTAGTATGGATTTGCCCGCTGGAAGCATGGAATGGGCTATTTGTTGCCACTGTGCACTAAGTGGACGTTCAGTTTTCTATGCGTATAGTCCCATGCGTTCTTTGCCTTACTAAGCCATGTGCGAATCTTTGTTGCCACAAGATAATGATTCAAATCAATGTTAGCACCTCGGTTTGAACCTACATCCATCATGCTGGATTACCACATGATCAAATTGGGTGCTGGTGTTCTTGTCAGGTGATATTGAGGGCACTTTATGTATGGGATTTTGTGCTGTTTACCACCATGTTTCCATCTATTAGCCGAATTCCGTTATCGGTGGTGTTTTCGAGGAGGCTGAATTTACCAATAGTGGGACTAAAGACACCTTCCCACCTAATTTGGCATTCATATGTCTCCTCTAGAAGCCTGTAGAAGATGTCCTTAATCTCCTCATCTATTTCTAAAGTCGGGCGTGGGCAAAAATCAGTATGATGTTAAAGATTTTGGCCTTAATGCGAATCGTGGCAGTCGTTCGCTGGTGTGAGTCGAGAGACGAGATGGCGTAGTATTTTTCTATATTGACATATACAATTGTACATGTAAAATTTTGCGAATATAGTTTTAGCCGTTTTCTGTGGTTGATGGTACCAGTTTTATTCCTCTATCGGCCTTTTTACCCCTAAAATACGAATTTCGAAAAATTAATGTTAAACCTTGTTATCCCTAATACGAGAATTTTAGATTAACTAAATTTGAAATGATTCAAAAGTCCTTATTTAGTAAATCTGTAAAGTCAAATTTTCGTAATTCCTCCGTCATAGCAGAGATTGCATTGCAAATACGTACATGTATTAATATTATATAGGGTACCGAAAGTTTTTCACAAATATACTTTGTATTAAGCTGGTGTCATGTCAACACGCAAACATTAATATATTTTAACTATACTATGCTTTACATTACTCCAAGTTGTTACTTTAAGTCTACGTTTACTATGGAATATGGAAAAAGTAGCAAGAGGCAAACAAGAAACACCAGCAAAGAAAATATCTTTTTTAATGACTTATTGTTTTTCTTTACATATTACTTAGAAGAATAAGAAGAAAAAACAAATGCAAAATAAACGGGAAGGTAAAATCCCAAAAAGGTAAAGGACACAACTTACGTGTCCTACTCCACCCATCAACTTTTTACTTTCAACTTTTTTTTGCCGTGTAGCAAAGTTAAAGAAATTGACATAGCGAATAAGGTCAGCTATTGTTAATACGTACATATTCATACATTAGCAGAACGAAGAAGGAGGACATTTAGCTGATACATGCCATAAAAAAGATATATAATACGTGTTTTATAGGCCCACACATACGTATAAACATAATGTGCAGGTAGGTACTAGTCAACATAGCATGACGAAATAAGCGTATGCGTTTAATGTTGAATGTGTTGGTATGTCTTAAAGACTTCTTTCCGTTTCCGTTTTTTCGTCGTGTGACTAATGTTTCTTTGTAACTTCCTCTTTTTGTGCTTGCTAGCTGCTTGTTTGTTTGTTTGTTTGCTCTCGTTCATACATGAAATGAGTTTTTAATTCATTTATATGTTTGAATATGAAGCGTGTTCCTTGTTTTTATGTCCCTCTGCCGTTCATTATCGAACAAACAATGGTTTATTGTTGTTCGAATTGTTGTTGCTACTGGTGTCTTCGACATGCTTTCTTAGAAATTTGCCTTCACTTTTATTATTAATGATGGCCTAAATGTAAAAAACAAACAACTAAACAAATATACAGACGCAAATAAGCCAGCCGACATATGGTAATGACGTTTGAAACCGTATGTGAGGAATAAAACACATTTAACATAAATCACGCCAATATATTATATATTGTTTCAATAAAATATACGAAATTTTTGTTATTTTGTATTTAATGTATGTTTATCATAGCAACAAACATAGCACATAGAGATGTGTGCACATCTACTAATTGAAGAATATATTTAATTGCCTTTTAACCCCACCAAATTTTGTTGCGAGATATCGCCGACATGGTATTTGGGTGGATACATATCACGGATGTGTAATTAGAATTTTATTTTATGGTAATAAATAAATCGTTTTATATTATATCGGTGTGTCTCTAAATGATAGTAAAGGAAAATTGGTAAAAGGAGTGAAGACAACAAACTTTAATGTTTCACAGTTGGAATCTCATTTTAACTTGAAATTGGTGAGAAGTCGTCATTATTCATATGAACAACTTTAAGTGACTTTATCTTTTAAATTACCGCGATTACTACTGTAATTATCTAGCTGAAATTTGGTATGCAGGCTTCTTCTCTTCCCACCTCCCATATAAATTGCCTCTTTTTGAAGGTCTGTCCCTGCGATTACAGACGCAGTTTAAATGGCATCGAGCTGAAACTTTGTATGCAAGCTTCTGTCCTCTTTGTGGAGGTTGAAGTCTACTATACAAACTGCCCCATTCCGGGGGACTGTCGCTGCGATTACAGCCACAGTTTAAGAGCAATCGAATGTTAGTTAGTTTTAAAAAATATGAAGCTGAAATTTTGAAATTTGAATCCATTCTCTAAGCAGAGGTTAAGTTCTGAGATGGACAATGTCGGACAAATACTACTTCCATCTTCCATACACGCTACCCCTCTTTAGGGTGCCCGTCTGTCTCTCCTAGCGATAGAAGCTTCTATTCTCTAAGCGGAGGTTAAGTTCTAAGATGAGCATTATCGGACAAAAACTATACCCACTTTTCATACAAACTCAACCTTTTTGGGGGTGTCCGTCTATCTGTCTCTTCGAGTGCAGCCGTAGTTTAAGAGCTATCGAGCTTAAATTTGACATACCAACTATCATCTTCTAAGCGGAGGTTAAGTTCTAGGATAATCAACATCGGACAGCAAATACTTGCACCTTCAAACAAACTCCAAACTTCCTTTTATTACGGTTTAAAGTTTAATAAAATATAGTTGTAGTTCAAATAACCAGTTTTAGTAAAGTTGTATCTTTGTTCTTCGAGAAAGGGGCTTCTCATTAAATCGATTAAATTGTTTAATATATATTTTTTTAATTCACTGGAATTATTCTTACCACAAATATGGCCACTATACAAAATTTTAATAAAATTGGGGACATGAGATTGGGCCTCCCTGCTCTGCGTCATCCTTCAGGTTCGCCGTCAAACACCTTTCTCGCTGGAGCATTTACATCCATCCTGACAACATGTCCCAGCCATCGAAGTCGTTGGACTCGGACTTTTAGCCACGTCAATGTCGTGGTAAAGCTCATATAGCTCATATCATCCGATGGTGAAACTCGCCTTCGACACAGATAGGTCCATGTATTTTCGGAGTACTTTTCTCTCGAATACTCCCGGGTTTTGTATGTCCGTTGTCGTAAGCACCAACGATTCGGCGGCATACAACAGAACGGCTAAAATAAACACCTAGTACAGTTTTTTCTTAGTATCCTGAGATAAGACGGTGTTTTCCGTAAAAACATCTATTGGTGAGCACGATTCTTCGCTTAATTTCTTGGCTGACATTACTTTTCTTGTTGACGGAAGATCCGAGATAAGTAAATGCATCTACTACCTCAAAACAACTTTTTTTTGCTGACTCCTTTTCCAGCGAGGAGAAAACTCCAGTAACATTCCGCAGATTTCGGCCAATGATGTCTATATAATCGGTGTTATGAAATATGGTGCCTGACATGATGAGACCAGCCTTTCTCAATACCTTCTCCATAACTATATTAAATAGTGTAAATAGGACAAGCTATCGCCCTGCCTGAGACCTCTTTCCGTGTTGAATGGTTCAGAGTGATCCTTACTAATCTTCATAGAGGATTTGGTGTTTTTAAAGGTACATCGTAAGCTGATGGCCATAGCTGCCAAGCTTGTCCTATTAAGAATATTAACCTTATATTTACTATAAGCTTAATAAATGAATAAATCTTATCTTAATATATATAAATTACGTGTCACGTTGTTTGTCCGCGATGGACTCCTAAACTACTTAACCGATTTGAATCAAATTTGCACACCGTGTTCGGTTTGATCCAACTTGAAAGATAGGATAGCTTACATCTTAAAGAGGCGGCGCCACGCCCCTTTTTTCAAATATCGCTCAGACGGCTTTTCTAATAGACCGATTGATACAAAAATTTTACCATGAGGTACTGTTGACCTGTAGATAGTTCCTGACTACATTTGGTTGTAATTGGATAAAGGGGCGTGGCACCGCCCATACAACTTGAAAATTAAAAAGGCTATATTTCATGAACTATCAGAGGTATGAAGGTGAGATTTGGTATATATGTTGTTGGAGCAGTATTAATTGCAGCCAGGATGGAAGTGGGCGGTGCCACGACTCCTTTACAAAAATCACTCTAACGGCTTTTATAATAGGTCGATTAATACAAAAATTTTACCATGACGTACTGTTGACCTGTAGATAGTTCCTGACTTCATTTGGTTGTAATTGGATAAAGGGGCGTGGCACCGCCCATACAACTTGAAAATTAAAAAGGCTTTATTTCATGAACTATCAGAGGTATGAAGATGAGATTTGTTATATATGTTGATGGAGCAGTATAAATTACATCCAGGGAGGAAGTGGGCGGTGCCATACCCTCTTTTCAAAAATCGCTCTAACGGCTTTTCTAATAGATCGATTGATACGAAAATCTTACCAAGTGGTACTGTTGACCTGTTGATAGTCCCAGGCTTTATTTGGTTGTGCTTGAATAAAGGGGCGTGGCACCGCCCATTCAACTTGAAAATTAAAAGGGCTTGCAGTATGAATTACAGTAAGGGTGGAAATGGGCTGTTCCACACCCTTTTTAAAACAAACGGTTACAACTGTCAAAATTCCACAGTATATTGCTGTTCAACTAGAGATATGAACAGTAAGGTGGGCCAATTTTTTTATTCGCACAAATCGTAACCAAAATCGGAATCTACGATGATTTTTAAGAAAATTTCACCAATAAACTTTGTGTCTAAAATCAATTCCTAGCTCGCGTTGGGAAGCATGAAGATTTCAGATAGAGATTTTTTTTGTTTTTAAATGAGCACAAACCGAAAACTTCAGATATATATTTTTACAGACCTTCTGCGTAAAACTGACTTCCCAACGAACTAAATGAGGTATTACAGAAGCAAATCTATGTATTGGTTAAAAAGTTATGGCCTCTGAGAGTTGGCATACAGAAATTAAGTTTTTAAAAATCATTTTTCAGAATATTTGCTCATTGCTAAAAAAAAATCTCTACCTGAAATCTTCATGCTTCTCAGCGCGAACTAGGAATTGATTTTAGATATATAGTTTCCTAGTGAAATTTTCTAAGAATTCTTCGTACATTCCAATACTGATATACGGTTAACAGGTTGTTTTTTTTTTTGACGCGAACTAATTAATTCGCCCTAATGATCAGGCTATTTCGAATAAAATAAGTTAAAAGTGCCGAGGCGCTGCCCACGCACTTCAATAGTTAACTTTTTACCTGTATCAAATAATGGTCCGTACACCAGGCAGTTGAGGATGCGCAGACTAAAATAGTGATTTTTTTTAATTTACTTTACAGGTATGTATTTTTCAATTACTTCTCAGGAGAGCGAATCGGTAATAAATCATATAGATAGAAAAATTAAGCAATATTAATTGTAGTTATACTACAATGGTTAAATTTTTATAGTATATCAGATGTAACATTAGCAAACAATTGAAAATAACCTATGCATGGGGTATTTTCTTGACATATAGAACTTCTGATAGGTATAAGTGTAAATCTAGCTGTCATACTAATGAAGTGTAATAGACTTTCTTTTAGTATACTTTGCAAAATCACCATGTAAAAACTAAACAAGAACAAAGTTTACAAATCATGCAAATTTATTTTCAAAATGCACGTTCTGTTCGCCAAACTTATGGAGCCCTTTATGAAGTTGAGGGTGCATGTAATGATGCATCTGAGCAGCTAATAGAAGCCATCGACGCTGTAGACGTTAGTATGACAGGGGACTCGAATTTATCGAACCGACTTCATTCTCTGGAACTCGGTCTCTGCAAATGCTGAGGAAAGACCTTGGCCTACATTCATATAAAATCCAACTGGTAGAAGAAGTAGAGCCAATGGACGATCAATTGATTTTTTTATTTATCATGTCATTGAACATTATTTGAAGGAGAAATGGTTCTAACACGACGCTGTAACATGCCATACAGCGCGTGAGACCATCACTTTGCTAAGCCAAACGTTGGTGACCGAATTATCTCAAAAAATGGTAATACGAGTTCAATACAAAAACAGTATTACGGATTATTCTTGATCCGTGTGAGAAGAAGACATGACAAAAGAAGTTTTTATGGCTAAAGCTTCAAACGGAATTTTCATTTGCGGTCAGTAGGAGAAGGCATAACAAAAATGTTTTTTTATGACCAAATAGATAGTTAGTATACAGATGGTTCACGCTACTACGGATCAAGATAAATAATTTTGATCTTTAGAGATATGTATGTTTCCGATTTGTGAAAGAAGTGGTTTTTCGCCCTACATACTGAAAAAACTTAATCTACATTTTTATTAGCATTAACAACAATAAAACTTAAGTAGTAAACTTTAATGTTAAGGAGTTACTTTAAATAAGTTACATAAGTAAATAAACTCAACATATTTTTGTCGAGCTTTAGTGCCGTTTTCAAAGTACTTTGTAGACCTAAGTGTGAAATATATTACAAGTTAATATGCAATATAAAAATGAAATGGTCCACGTATGTCATACCATCACTTAAGAACGGCTGGAGCGATTTGGCTAATTTTTTTTTATTCGATTCGAAATTTTCCGTAGATTGTTTGTGTTGCAAAAAATCAAATCCAGGTGGCGCTAGGGTGGATTTATATCGAAAATTTGAATGCATGTACCAAATCAACTGAGATTTAGACTGGATATTCGTTTGATCATGAGAAAACATTTTATGTACAAATGGACCCGGTAGGTGGCGCTGGGGTCGGTTTACAATCAAAATTTTAACGAATGGGCCAATTTAACTGAAATTCAGAATCTATGTTTGTTTGATCATCAGAAAAAATTGTATGTACAAATGGATCCGGTAGATGGCGCTAGGGTGTTTATATCGAAAATTTGAATGCATGTACCAATTTAACTGAAATTTAGTATTTATGTTTGTGAAACCTTGAGAAAAAATTGTTTGTATAAATTGACCCGGTAGTTGTCGCTAGGGTGGAATTATAATAAAAATTTTAACGAATTAAACAATTTGACTGAAATTTAAAATGTATATATGTTTTATTATGAGAATTTTTTTTTGTATATATGGATCCGCAGTTGATTTGGTTGGGGTTGAATTATTTCGAAAATTTATATCGATTGTCCAATTTTACTCAAACTTAAAATATATGATTTTTCTGGCATGAGAAAATTTTGAATGGATGTTTGAAACCAGTTGCCAGTGTTTAGCTTATGATACACTTAATTTTTGGAATGTCTTTTAGTGACTTTTTTTAACATCATAGTTATTCAGAAGTCTATATATATAAAAAAGATGTACATTTTAATGTCACCACTAAATGTGAAAACGGTTTACCCCATTTGTATCAAAATTTCAGTGAAAGTTAGGGATGGGCTGTAGATGGTCACTTAGACCGCAAAATGGCTTAAGGTAGAATGGCGAACATTTTTGTTGGTGCACTTCCTATAAAATTAGAGAGCTTCACAAAGTGGTTTTTAGCATTTCGAAATTTTAGGGGACAAACACGAAAATGGGAACAACTGTTGCTCTCACCCAGACCAAACGGTTCATAGGGTTGTTGAGCCAAATGAAGGGATTTTCGGAAATTGGTACTCCTTGGAATAAAAAGGGGCAAAGTACTATCATGGATCAGACCAAACACCTAAAGTATCAATCACCCAGTACACCAACGCAGAAAGTTATATGTCAGTCAATCGGCTTATAAATGTGGTTTTAGAATATATGCCTATCAATAAGTAAGTTTTTATCATATCTTGGACGACACTGCTGAACCATTTTAGCAATTCTTACAAATATAATCTCTTAGATTTATATAGATTTATATGAAGTACAGAATAAGTCGGGAATACCTCGCCCTTTAAATTTTAATATTTCAGAGGCTAAGTAATATACCATTCGTTACTAGATTTCAACTGCACTCAACATCTTTTAAAATAATTTGGAGGCAGGACGAAGTCTGCCGGGCCAGCTAGTAAATATATAAATAATAAAGGTACATCTGCAAAGTCGAATTAGTTATGCAGGAATACAAAACTCAGACATGGCCTCATATAGCATATTCTATAACAAAGAGTCGAAGGCTTTGTAGTCGATAAAGAGGTGGTAGGTGTCGATTTGCTTCTCATGCGTTTTTTCTAGGATTTGTCGTAAAGAGAATATTCGATCCGTTGTAGATTTACCAGGTCTAAAGCCGCACTGATATGGTTCAATTAGTTTTTCTACAATTGGCTTTAGAAGTTCACACAATATGCTCGAAATGACTTTGTACGCAATTGGTAATAGGCTTCATCTACGATAGTTCTTACACTCACTACGATCTCATTGATTGTATATGGGGTATAAAAGAAATTCTGCTTCAGCCAGATGTTTTCCATGAGCTGATGCATGCTCATAATCAACACCTCTCCACCTGCCTCAAACAAATGGCTATATATTGCCATTCCGACGTAGTATTAACAGGGGTGAAGCAGTTAGATGGTTGGAGTAGGCGTCCGCTACCTCTGTGGTCCGCAGTTTACCGATGTCCAGCTTTCGTCGTGCCTGGTTACGCACGTTTTTCGCCATGCTTAGCCTTGTGCGTACCATAACTGAGGTAAGGTGGTGATCGGAGTCAATGTTCGCACCCCTGATCACTCGTACGTCTAGAACACTCAATGCGTGCCATCCATTGACTACCACGTGATATATCTGATTCCTTGTCAAATAATCTAGAGGTAACCATGTTGCATTATGAATATTTCTGTCGTCAAATCTAGTTGTACCAACTACTATATTTCTTGCCGCAGAGAAATCAATCAGTCTGATGTCATTGATCGACGTTTCGGTGTGCAGACTGAATTTTCCGATGGTAGGCTCAAATGACGTATGTCCGTCCACCCCAACTGGGGAAACCAGACGCTCAGTACTCAGTCTAGGCCCCACTGGAATTTTAGGTTAATAACTTGTAACAATTTTTAAAACATTTACATTTCATTAATCGTTATATTATAAAATTTAAAATTTCTAACGCATTTTTTGAAATTTAATATATATAGAAACCAACGCTCATGTACACCAAAACCAGTAACACAACACAGATACCAGTCATAACACTTGTTAATACAAATTATGTAATGAAAACCGCTAGATGATTATTTCTATCAACATAAAATTTGCCGATAAGCCTGACCACTATCAGTCTATAATTGTACGGAGGAAAATTAATGCGTCATAGCAATATGTGCAGACTATGGGAGGTAATTGTGGCAGCCATTACAAATGCTAGATAACATGAAAATAGTTTACAATTACACAAACAGGAAGTTGTTGTGATTATAATCAGCCATAGCTACACTCATATATATGCGTATACATTTTAAACAAGAACCGGAATTTATAATTCTATGCCATAGGCTATGGATGGGGGAATAGGCTATTATTACCGAAACATCCTTTCATGACATAAAATCAAAATGTAACAACAGCAGCTAACAAATTTGTGCTTAAATGCTCACGCATGTCTAAAGGTAGGATCATTGTAAAGTTAGGTGAATTACGTAATTTCTGCTAAATTGGTTTTAGCAATTGTTAAAAATTTTACTGTTTTACAACTACCTTTGATAAAAATATGATTTTTTCAATTCAGAAATATTCAAAATATACATAATTTTCAATATATGTATTCATAATAACCAAAATATTTAAGATATTTAAGACATCCAACCAAAATTCCCACACTACTCTCTTAGTTTGAATTTACAAATTTGTCATATGCTTTTTAAATTCATAGGCGTTGTACTACGCTGCATATCTGCATGTGCATTTATGCATATATTGTACTATTTAACAACATTTACTAAAAATTAATGAATACATGGCATTGAGCCATATTTTTTCTGTCACAGTTTTTCCCCATTTACTCTAGTTGGCATGCTAACATACATACAAACGCATATAAATATTTGAATTTATCCGTGCACACACGCACTCATGTGTATATATGCACACATACGTGTATTTCTACCATACATATTTGCTTCGCCGTGGAACAAATGCATGTCGAACATGCACATCACACGTTGCATGCCTCATGTTGTAATCCTTTCATATGTTTCGTCCTGCCCGGGTGCTCTAGAGCTGCGTTTGTAACATGTTATGGATTGAGAAAACGAGAAAAATAATTACGCGCGACAGTTAAATTGTTAAATGTCGTTGTTTTGTATATCAATGATTATATTGTTAGTGTTAAACATTTTCTGTGCCAGTGAATGCAGTATGCAGGTCAAGGGTTGCCAAATTTTGATAAGTTAAGAAATACACACACCTCGGTGGTGTTTAGAGAAGTGATCAATTTGGCTCTAGCAGTGTTCATTATTTCTTCCTTGTTAAAGCAATTCGAAAACTGTTTAAAGGACTGGGCGCACTTAAACTTCATATCCATAACTTTGAATCTTCACCGAATCAAGACAGGCAAATCATTGTAGAGTTAGTTCAAGTAGTTAGTTCAAAGAAAGTTTTGCTTGCAAAAAACCTGTTCCATCCATTTGAATCCTACTCTTACACTACTATGCTTATAGACATGTGGATCTATTTACTACAGATTCCTTGATTATACCCTTTATGATATAGGAAATATAGAATTTCATAATATAATGACTCTCTTTGGTATTGAGTGCTTAGGTTAGGTTACTTTGGCCCTAAGCATAGCTCACTTGAGTTTATAAATAGGTACCGTTGTGATACAAGTATTTTCGCACTATTTTATCCTGCTCCAATTGGTCAACGTCGCTCTAAAGCCATTTCTTTGCTATAAGTGTGTGATGACCAAACTTCTCACATCTTAGGTCAACAAAAGCAGCGCATGACGGGTTAAAGGCTGATCCCGGAGGACATAGAGGACTCAGATTCGAATCATCAGGCATGCGTTCCTTTAGCCACATCGTCTTTATAAGCTGGCGTATGTACGATGGCAGCTCATCATCGCCGGCCTTTAGAAGCTCTGCCGGCAGTCCATCAGCTCCCGTGCAATTATATACACACTTTATGTGTCCTTGCAAATGTTTCCATCTTGGTCATTACAGGTTGGGATCTCAGATTCAAAACATTTTCACTTTACCTTTTGGTATAACTTTCGGGTTTTATCCCTATACCTGTACTTTTCGATATCCTTGCTCTTTTTTCCCCTTAAGCAGGGTGTCTCCAAACAAGAATAACTAGTATTGCCTAAGGACAATGAGTTCTCCCGCAAGGATACTTGATCAGAGTCCCTCAAGCAAGATGTCTCTAAGCTAGGATAATTAGTACTCCGTAAGGATAACGAGTTATACCGTAAGGATACTTGATAAGAGTCCCTCATGCAAGTTTTCTCTAAACAAGGATAATTAGTACTACGTCAGGATAACGAATTCTACCGTAAGGATACTTGATCGGAGTCCCTCAAGCAGGGTGTCTCTAAACAAGCATTATCAGTTCTCCGTAAGGATAACGTGGTCTACAGCAAGGATACTTGATCAAAATCCGTCACGCTGGGTGTCTCCAAACAAGGATAATTAGTATTACGTAAGGATAACGAATTCTACCGTAAGGATACTTGATCAGAGTCCCTCAAGCTAGGAGTCTCTAAACAAGGATAATTAGTACTTCGTAAGGATAACGAGTTATACCGCAAGGATACTTGATCAGAGTCACTCATGCAAGTTTTTTCTAAACAAGGATAATTAGTACTACGTAAGGATTACGAATTCTACCGTAAGGATACTTGATCGGAGTTCCTCAAGCAGGTTGTCTCTAAACAAGGATAATTAGTATTACGTAAGGATAACGAGTTCTACCGCAAGGATACTTGATCAGAGTCCCTCAAGCAGGTTGTCCCTAAACAAGCATTATTAGTACTCCGTAAGGATAACGAGGTCTACAGCAAGGATACTTTATCAGAGTCCCTCAAGCAAGTTGTCTATAAACAAGGATAATTAGTACTACGTCAGGATAACGAATTCTACCGTAAGGATACTTGATCGGAGTCCCTCAAGCAGGTTGTCTCTAAACAAGGATTATAGTACTACGTAAGGATAACGAGTTCTACCGCAAGGATACTTGATCAAAATCAGTCACGCTGCGTGTCTCCAAACAAGGATAATTTGTATTACGTAAGGAATAACGAATTCTACCGTAAGGATACTTGATCAGAGTCCCTCAAGCTGGGTGTCTCTAAACAAGTATAATTAGTAGTACGTAAGGATAACGAGTTCTACCGCAAGGATACATGATCAGAGTCCCTCAAGCAGGTTGTCTCTAAACAAGCATTATTAGTACTCCATAAGGATAACGAGGTCTACAGCAAAGATACTTGATCAGAGTCCCTCAAGCAAGTTGTCTATAAACAAGGATAATTAGTACTACGTAAGGATAACGAGTTCTACCGCAAGGATACTTGATCAGGGTCCCTCAAGCAAGTTGTCTCTAAACAAGGATAATTAGTACTACGTCAGGATAACGTATTCTACCGCAAAGATACTTGATCAAAATCCGTCACGCTGGGTGTCTACAAACAAGTATAATTTGTTTTATGTAAGGATAACGAATTCTACCGTAAGGATACTTGATCGGAGTCCCTCAAGCTGGGTGTCTCTAAACAAGGATAATAGTACTACTAAAGGATGATGGGTTCTACCACAAAGAATACTTGATCAGAGGCCCTCAGTCAGGGTGTCTCTAAACAAGGATAATTAGTAGTACATAAGGATAACGAGTTCTACCGCAAGGATACTTGATCAGAGTCCCTCAAGCAAGTTGTCTCTAAACATGGATAATTAGTACTACGTAAGGATAACGAGTTCTACCGCAAGGATACTTGATCAAAATCCGCCACGCTGGGTGTCTCCAAACAAGGATAATTTGTATTATGTAAGGATAACGAATTCTACCGCAAGGAAACATGATCAAAATCCGTCACGCTGGGTGCCTCCAAACAAGGATAATTTGTATTACGTAAGGATAACGAATTCTCCCGCAAGGATACTTGATCAGAGTCCCTCAAGCAAGATGTCTCTAAGCTAGGATAATTAGTACTCCGTAAGGATAACGAGTTATACCGCAAGGATATTTGATCAGAGTCCCTCATGCAAGTTTTCTCTAAACAAGGATAATTAGTACTAAGTCAGGATAACGAATTCTACCGTAAGGATACTTGATCGGAATCCCTCATGCAGGGTGTCTCTAAACAAGCATTATCAGTTCTCCGTAAGGATAACGAGGTCTACCGCAAGGATACTTGATCCAAATCCGTCACGCTGGGTGTCTCCAAACAAGGATTATTTGTATTACGTAAGCATAACGAATTCTACCGTAAGGATACTTGATCAGAGTCCCTCAGTCAGGGTGTCTCTAAACAAGGATAATTAGTAGTACTTAAGGATAACGAGTTCTAACGCAAGGATACTTGATCAGAGTCCCTCAAGCAGGTTGTCTCTAAACAAGAATAATAGTCCTACGAAAGGATGATGAGTTCTACAGCTAAGAATACTTGATTAAAGTCCCTCAGTCAGGGTGTCTCTAAACTAGGATAATTAGTAGTACGTAAGGATAACGAGTTTTAGGAGGATGAAGGATACTTGATCAGAGTCCCTCAAGCAAGTTGTCTCTAAACAAGGATAATTAGTACTACTAAAGGATGATGAGTTCTACAGCAAAGAATACTTGATCAGAGTCCCTCAGTCAGGGTATCTCTAAACAAGGAAATTAAGTTTTACGCAAGGATAACTAGGTCTACAGCAAGTTTACTTATCCTGAGTCCCTCAGGAAGGTTCCCTTTAAACAAGGATAAGAGCTACTGCTAACTGCTGGAGGAACTACAGTACGAACTACGATGTGTTAAGGTCGCCGGCTACCCAACGACTGACTGTTATGATCTGAATTGATGAAATGTGTAATTTTGCTTTTATACTGATTGCAGCTATTCTGGACATTCCAATGCATGACAGTAATCTACAGTACTTATAAAGCAGTGGTCAAATCTTTAAGGGAGCTTTCATTAAAGCTCCTTAAGAAATGCGAAAATTAGTTTGACTGTTTGCTCTTATCTTCAAATAGGTGGGATGCCGTCGGTATTCATACGGAAAAATGTATTTGCCGTTATCTACTGAACTAAGCAACCAATCTCAAGAAGGAGAAATCACTAAGATATAGTTGGAATGTCACCTAGAAATGGGTGGGAAACCGTCGATATTCATATGAACAACTTTAAGTGCAGTTATCTTCTTAACTCAGTGTCCAATTGCAAAAAGGGCTTAATTTATGATCACCATACAATAGATGTGAAATCACCAAGATCTAGTTGGAATCTCATCTTGAAATAGGTTGGGAACTCAACTTGAATACATATTGTAAATTATTTACGACCCAGGGAAATGAAATGAATCTCTTGTTTAATCAAAAAGCCCCCAAACATTTTATTGTATGAATTTCAATTATTTGCACTACTTTCGCTCAGCAATGGCAACTCTGCTGCAAATTGTTAATTTATATGATTGTATGAACAGATGGCTGGATGCGTGTGTGTGTGCGTGTTAAATGATATTTGTTCACGACCGTTTAAGCCGCAATTTCATACGTTATTATTACATAATTAAATGTAATGCAATTCTTTGTTGCAGCCAACAAATAAGTGATTCACATACATGCATATATAATTACTTGTGCAGATGAAGATCAGCGTTTAACAACATCACATGCACTGTTACGTACATACATACAAATATACTCAAAAATGGCGCATACACGTATGTATTATCACATATCTGCCAAAATTACAAATTGCAAAATTGTTCATACTATTTCATTTGAGTAATTTTTTGGCTTGGATGCTTGTTTACAGTCTTCGTAAAGGGTATGTGACTGCATAAGGAATTAAATTGAAATTAGTTTCATATTATAGAATTTTAGTATTAGTATTCTATGCGATTATTTCGGAGTAAAACAATTATTTAAATAATTGTCTAAAACAAAAAAAAAATTGTGTTTAATTTCTCAGTGTTAAGTAAGACATTTGCCACATGTCGAAAACATTTTTTGACTAATGTATATGTGAGTTAAAGCACAACAAATTTCGAAGCCAATACACATGTATACGCATTCTTCATACAGTATAACTGTATGTCGTGTATTGAACGCTTTAGCCAAATTAATATTTTTTACAATAGAGTGGCGGCGTAAAATTGGAAATTGCAATCGATGTATTAAATCGGATTATAGCAATTTGAATTTTGGTTACATTTAAACGATTTTGTTTTGCATGAACCACAATGGGTTTTTGGGTAAATGCATTACGATTTGTCGATGACTACTGATGTTTTTATTATCAAACTAAATTTATCGTTGGATTTTCTAATTATTAGATTGGTATAGAGATTTTCGGCGGTGGGGGAATTGAAATAATAATAGCTACTTATATTAATTAAAATGTTGTACATGTTTTTGGGTTCTTGCGTCCACACAAAAATATGTGTAATCTCTTTTCTGTTATTAACTCTATTTACATTTACATGCAATACTGATTAATGCTCAAACTTTTTCTAATTTCTTTTATTCAAAACAATTTATTTGCTGCTTTTAACTCCCAACAATTTGTATACACTTTAATTTTGATTGAGAAATGAGAAATAAACTTGTATATGAACAAAAACTTTATTTTTGGTATTCAACAAAAGTGTCAAAAAGTAAGAATTGATTTATAGCAATTCTTATTACCGAGAACTGAAATTGTTCTTAATTACATTATGGAGATTTATTTGTAAAGCTCTTGTGATTTCCTAAAACAAACGAAGAAAATGTGACCATTTGGTATTTTGTGAGATTATAATTAATGATACGAAAACCGTTTCGGAGAAAATTCAAGGACAATCAATAATTGCACCAAACTTTACTCGAATAGCACAGAGAAAATGATTAATTGGTTTAAATCAATTACGTTGTTCATCGTACCCTTGTTTGGGGTACAGTAAAGGTGCAATTAATAGTTTGTAGGCATACAGTTGTGAAGTTGTGTATAATATTAAAGGGAATTCATTTCAAGGATATTTTTTTAGCTATTTCCATTAGAGTTATGTAAGGTGCTATCTTACACCAAAATGTTTACTATTATGATTGCGATATGAAACTCACATGCATATACCTTCACCCTCAGTAAAAACATACAATTTGCTTAACAACCCTGTAGTAAATAAAATAATCGATTGATAAAAAACACTAACTATAAATTAACTATTTTGGAAATGACTACAAATTGGTTTAAATCTCATGCAGATATCAATCAAACTACAAATAAATAAAAGCAAGTAAGTAAATATGAAACCAAAGGAAGCATGTCATGAAGTCAAATGTCGTTTGTGCTGAAAAAACTAAATAATTTCAATACTTAATATGTATATTTTCTATGAGCAATTACAATTTTATTTTTAGTCATGAAACGCACTTGAATTTTCTATTAATTTCAGCAACCACATTGTAATAATAATAATGAATAAATATTGTATAAGTATAATCTATATATATAAAAATGAAATGGTCCACGTATGTCATACCATCACTTGAGAACGGCTGGAGCGATTTGGCTGATTTTTTTTTTTATTCGAAATAAATCCAGGTGGCGCTAGGGTGGATTTATATCGAAAATTTAAATGCATGTACCAATTTGACTGAAATTTGCAACGGATATTCGTTTGATCATGAGAAAACATTTTATGTACCAATGGACCCGGTAGGTGGCTCTGGGGTGGATTTATAATCATAATTTAAACGAATGGACCAATTTAACTGAAACTCAGAATGTATGTTTGTTTAATCATGAGAAACAATTGTATGTAAAAATGGACCCGGTAGATGACGCTGAGGTGTATTTATATCGACAATTTTAAAAGATGGACCAATTTTACTTTAATTCAGAATATATGTTTGCTTAATCACCAGAACAATTTTATGTACAGATGGACCCGGTAGGTGGCGTTTGGGTGGATTTTTTTAACCAAAATTTGATCGAATGGACCAATTTAAGAGAAATTTAGTATGTATAACTATGTGATCATGAGAACGAAGTTTTTGTATAAATGGACCCAGAAGGTGCCGTTATGGTGGAATTGTAACGAATCAAACAATTTGACTGATATTTAGAATGTATAGTTGTTTTGTTATGGATTTTTTTATTGTATAAATAGACCCGCTGTTGAGGTTGTTGGTGCTGAATTATTTTTTTTTAAAGTCATTTTTTTAACATTAAAATTATTGAAAACTCTATATATATAAAAATAGATGTCCAACCACTAATTGCGAAAACTGTTTAACCGATTTTGACCAAAATTGCAGTGAAAGTTGGGGATGGCCTGTCGATCGTCTGCCAGACTTTAAGGTAGAATGGAGAACATTAATATTGGCGCACATTCTATATCATTAGAGAGCTTCACAAAGTGGTTTTTCGCATTTCGAACTTTTAGGGGACAAACACAAAAATGGGAAAAACTGTTGCTATCACCCAGACTAAACGGTTAATAGGGTCGTTGAGCCAAATGAAGGGATTTTTGGAAATACGTACTCCTTGGGATAAAAAGGTGCAAAGTACTATCACGGCTTAGACCAAGCACCTTTAGGTACAATCACCCCGTTCACCAACGCAGAAAGTTATATGTCAGTCAATCGGCTTAAAAAATCGATTTTAGAATGTATGCCTATCAATAAGTAAGTTCTCATCAAATCATGGACGACAATGCACATCTACAATAACATATAATAATCTTTTAGATATATGAAGTACAGAATTTGTAGGGGAAAACGTCGCCCTTTAAATTGAAATATTTCAGAGTTTCAATGTAATAAACCAATCGGAATTAAATTTCAACCGCACTGAACATCTTTTACAAAAATTTGGAGGCAGGACGAAGTCTGCCGGGCCAGCTAGTAAAATATATACATATCATATGATATACATACATATATTTATATATATTTTATAAAAATTAATTAAAATTAAACTGTTTAAAAACAAATTTTTAAAAAAGTGGTTTTTAAATAATTTAGTTTAAACCGACTACAAATTGGTTGAAAAATAAGTAATTAGTAGTCAATTGAAAAGTCATGCAGAGGTTATCAATTGACTACGGCCTATGACATGCCTATGTTAAAATAATGAGTCGGCGACAAGGAAAATAGTCACTTAATCAACTAGATGTGGTTATTAAAAAACCAGTTTGAAGTTACTTAAAAATGTGTTTCACTTCCTACAGGGAAAATTCAGAATTTGATTTTATTACTCGATTTCAAAAGTGGACGGAATGGTACATTTCTATGGGAGGTACCAGGAGGGGCATGGCTAGACTTCCAATTTGTCCTCCAAAACATTATCCTATTATAGATTAACAGATTTCTAAAGTGGGCGGAATGGTACATTTGAATGGGAGGTACCAAAAGGGGCGCGGCTATGCTTCCGTTTTTCCTCCAAAGCTTTATCCTGCTGTAACTTTACTAAGTACAGAATTTGGGCAGGATCGTGTTGGGCGTATTGATATTATTACTCGATTTCCAAAGTGAGCGGTGTGGTACATTTGCATGGGAGGTACCAGAAGGGGCGCGGCTAGACCTCAATTTTTTTCTCCATAACTTTATCCTGTTATAGCTTAACAAAATACAGAATTTTGGTACGAACGTGTATTGGTATTACTACTCGCTTTCTAAAGTGTGTGGAATGGTTTATTTGTATGGGAGGTACTAGAGAAGGGGCGCGGCTAGATTTCAAATTTATCCTCCAAAACGTTATCCTGTTATAGCTTAACAAATACAGAATTTGTGCACGATCGCGTCACGTGTGTTGATATAATTACTCTATTTCTAAAGTGGGCGGAGTGCTAGATTTGTATAGGAGGTACCTGAAGGGGGTGGCTAGACGTCCAAATTCTTTTCTCCAAAACTTTATTCTGCTTTACTAAATACAGAATTTGGGCACGATCGCGTTGGGTGTATTACATACTAGTGCTCCCCATTTCCCGGGAAACGGTATTCCCGGG
This sequence comes from Muscina levida, assembly GCA_964034835.1. Taxonomy (NCBI): domain Eukaryota; kingdom Metazoa; phylum Arthropoda; class Insecta; order Diptera; family Muscidae; genus Muscina; species Muscina levida. Next base: position 33,262 of record CAXIUB010000073.1, on the reverse strand, counting down.
ATTCCCGGTCCTTTCCCGGGAAACCGGGATTGTTATATCTGTTATATATGCTCTACTAATGCAGTTCTTTAATTTTGCCAACTAGCGACCCATTTGAAAAAGTATTTTAGAAACGCCGGTCCGGGATAGACGGGAAAATTGAAAAAAAAAAAATTGAAAACTTCTTCGCTCCCGGACCGGTATTTCCGCAGTTTTTCATCAAATATCACAGAAATTCGTGGATATGCTTTACTAATGCAGTTCTTCAATATTGCCAACTCGCGACCCATTTGAAAAAGTATTTTTGAACCGCCGGTCCGGGATAGACGTGAAAATTGAAAAAATTATGGAAACTTCTTCGCTCCCGGACCGGCATTTCTGCAGATTTTCATTAAATATCACAAAAATTCGTGATAATGTTCTACTAATTTTGTTCTTCAATATTGCCAACTCGCGATCCATTTGAATATATATTTTAGAAACACCGGTCCGGGATAGAGGGAAAAACGGAAAAATTTCATACAAATGTATGAAAATAATACAAATTTCTTCGTTCCCCGACAGGCGTTTGAACAGCGTTTATCGAATTGCATAATTTTTTGGCAAAATATAACGAAGTCTCTGTTTATGATATCTGCAAAATTTCAAGCCATTCTGTTCATCTTTGTTTAACAAACCGAAGCTCCATATATATACATTTATGAAAAAATTACTGTTTTTTGTCTATCCCGGACCGGCGTTTCAGCAGTTGTTAAGCAAACGCCACAAAAATCCGTGGAAATGTTGTACTAATGTCGTTCTTCAACACTACCGACTCGCGATCTATTTGAAAAAGTACTTTAGAAACGCCGGTCCGGGATAGGCCGGAAAACCGAAAATAGTCATACAAATGTATGAAAATAATAGAGATTTTTTTTGTTCCCGGACCGGCGTTTGGACAGCTTTCCATCAAATACCATAATTTTTTGGGAGAATATAACCAAGTCTCCGTTTATGATTTCTGCAAAATTTCAAGCCATTCTGTGCATCTTTGCTTAAGAATCCGAAGAAAACAAAATTTTTTATTGCCCGGGATTCCCGGTTATACCGGGAAAATTCTATTTCCCGGGATGATTTCCTGGGAAACCCGTTCCCGGGATTCCCGGGATCCCAGTACAAGCCTAGAGCACTATTACATACCCATACCTACATGAGTATGGGAGGTTCCAGAAGGGGCGTGGCTATACTTCCTGTTTTTTTCCAAAACTTTATCCTCCTATAACTTTACCAAGTACGTAATTTAGGTACGATCGCTTTAGGTATATTGATATTTATACTTGATTCCTAAAGTGAGCGGAATGGTACATTTCTATGGGAGGTACCATTTCCAATACTGTAAGTAGTTTTGGGGAAATATTAATCGATGCAAATTTTCAAAACAGTTGGTTGCGTCTTCTAAAATTATCGTGCGTACCACCCGGACAGACAGACGAAAAGACAGACGGACATGGATTAGGCGACTTAAAAAGTCATGAATTGAATTTGGTTCAAAGAAACCGAGGGTCTAAAGTGACTCCTTCTATGTGTTACACTTTTGGGTCGTATTAAATGATTTATACCCTCCTACCCGTAGGTAGGAGTCAAATCGCCCACTGTGATCCGTGGTCATCAGTATGACAATTATCAATAAGTTTAGATTCATGAGGTGTGCGATAGTGTTGTATGGAGACAATGTAGAGAAATGCATGAGCCAAAATTTGGCGCAGGTGGGATGGTGCCAAATGGCAGCGAAGGGGAAAATTCAAGCCATGCAACTGTTCCGGAATCGTCCCTTTTAGCGAACCTGGTACAAAAATCAAATTTTTATAAATTTTGCTCCTTTCGTTCTGTGCCCAAAATCGACTCTAGTTTCCCAAAATATATCTTCTTCAACACTTAAGGTGTAGTTCCCCAACAATTTTTTTTATTATATTATGAAATCTGCTACTGCTGCTCCCATTTTGCCTTCCTATAGGGGTAATTCGTATGGCCGACACCCACTAATTTTTTTCTCCTAACATTTTTTCGGAACAGACCTATCTCTTATCTTCACCCACTAGGGTGTCTCCTATACAAAATTTGCTCCCACCTTTGGGGTAGGGTGCGCCTATATTAGTCAAATATATTAACACCTTTAGATAAACTCAAGAGTGATAATAAAACGCAGAGAATTCAAATTTCAATGTTATTAATTTCAATGCAATTGAAATCAGTAGAGAGTGTTATGATAAACAATGTTTTTCGATTTGTTTTCCGGCGCAAAAAGAAACAACGAAGACTGTTTTCCAAAACGCGAAAAGCCAACGTTCGGCTGACAATGCGAAAAACAGGGAATCTTGCAGGGAACGACATCAATTCAGTCGAAACATCAATTTAGCAGCCGATGGGAGGTTCTGCAATGCGACTCTCATTTTCGTGGTCAATTTCCAATTTGCATTCATCCCAAATATTGATTTTGTATTCTCGCATCAAATTTGCTGTCACCGAATTCTTAATCATTGAGCACTTTAGCTTGTTAACCGTAAGAAGATTCATCGGCAGCTTCAAAGCGGAGTTTGCAGTTCGACAGCCTTCCAACAATGTGGCAGCATTCCCAGAGGATGCATAGACCAACGAAATTTGAGATCTTGACCGAATTGTTGCGTTGCCAGGCAGATTTTCTGCAGATTTTCATTAAATATCACAAAAATTCGTGATAATGTTCTACTAATTTTGTTCTTCAATATTGCCATTTGAATATATATTTTAGAAACACCGGTCCGGGATAGAGGGAAAAACGGAAAAATTTCATACAAATGTATGAAAATAATACAAATTTCTTCGTTCCCCGACAGGCGTTTGAACAGCGTTTCATCGAATTGCATAATTTTTTGGCAAAATATAACGAAGTCTCTGTTTATGATATCTGCAAAATTTTAAGCCATTCTGTTCATCTTTGTTTAACAAACCGAAGCTCCATATATATACATATATGAAAAAATTACTGTTTTTTGTCTATCCCGGACCGGCGTTTCAGCAGTTGTTAAGCAAACGCCACAAAAATCCGTGGAAATGTTGTACTAATGTCGTTCTTCAACACTACCGACTCGCGATCTATTTGAAAAAGTACTTTAGAAACGCCGGTCCGGGATAGGCCGGAAAACCGAAAATAGTCATACAAATGTATGAAAATAATAGAAATTTTTTCGTTCCCGGACCGGCGTTTGGACAGCTTTCCATCAAATACCATAATTTTTTGGGAGAATATAACCAAGTCTCCGTTTATGATTTCTGCAAAATTTCAAGCCATTCTGTGCATCTTTGCTTAAGAATCCGAAGAAAACAAAATTTTTTATTGCCCGGGATTCCCGGTTATACCGGGAAAATTCTATTTCCCGGGATGATTTCCTGGGAAACCGACTCTCATTTTCGTGGTCAATTTCCAATTTGCATTCATCCCAAATATTGATTTTGTATTCTCGCATCAAATTTGCTGTCACCGAATTCTTAATCATTGAGCACTTTAGCTTGTTAACCGTAAGAAGATTCATCGGCAGCTTCAAAGCGGAGTTTGCAGTTCGACAGCCTTCCAACAATGTGGCAGCATTCCCAGAGGATGCATAGACCAACGAAATTTGAGATCTTGCCAGGATCAACGAAAATAATGTCTTGCCTGTCCCAACGGGAGCACCGAGAAAGTAAATGCCTTCCATTCCATCGTCAACAACCTTCATTAGCGAATCGTACACGTTCTTCTGCACAGCAACACATTTTTTTTAAATCTTTCGGCCAGGTCATCTCGATTACAGTCGTGCTCCCGTTGCAATTCGCGATCGAATGCATCGAACGATTTGGCGCTGACATTCCCAATGTCGACAGCAGAACTAACGGTAAGTTGCACATCTCGTCTAGTCTGACTAATTATTGCACGGCGTTTACGTCATCAAGTTTTTATCGTATAATAGCAGGCATTAGTCAAACCAATAACTCTCAATAAAAATAAAAATTACCTTAACTTCTGCAAAAATTATCGAATTGTACATCAATTGTTCGGCATGCTTGTACCGTTTGCGGATGTGATGCGCCACCACACAGTCTGTCTTTCTTAATTTTTAGGATGCCAAAATTCATAACAAAAATGGACGTTGTTGTTGTTGTTGTTGTTGTTGTAACAGCTGGTGGTAGCTGGGGTGATAATTCTTTATACCGATTTTCTATTTATCGGCACTCGATCGCGCATATAATCCGATTATCATACGATCATTGTTGGCAACTCTGTTCGTTCCTTTTGTAGATAACAAGGTTTGTGTCAAGGATTATTAGGTGTTGTTGTTGTGAGTTTTTACGCCAAATTCCACCAAAGATGGCGCCAGCTGGCTTGTTGATTTATATGAGATGTTGATAAATCATTTTCCTTTTTCCTTGATCCTTGCGCAATCTGGATTTTTTTAGTGGAAGCATCTAGAATGAGTTTTGTTGGCTGGAGCACTCTAAAGTATTTGAAAAAGTAATTTTTCATCGATGTTGATTTTGGCCAGTGCCCCGGCCGGGAATCGAACTTGGCACCTTCGGATTGCTAGTCTACGTCGCTTCCACTGAGCTATCGAAGGCCAATGGACGTGATGCACCATTGCGAATCAGTGCAATAATATGCAAAACTCGAAACAATATCAGCCAGAAAAATAGTTAGTTTCCTCAATAGAAATAAACAAGGGAAACCTGTCAAATTTCACACTGCTGAAGTCATCATATAGCTTAATCTTTCTTGTTTTGACATTGATCGCAGCATTATTATTCGTTAACTATTATTTATCTCGTAAACTTCTCCAACCAAAATTTACGCAGAAGATCTTTTATCTCACTGACCTTCACAATTATCCGAAATTTTCCAAGATTCACAACATCAAACAAGCGAATAACGTAAAATTTCGTCTATAAAAAAAAATAAAATTTTTCCGTGTTTTCCACTAAGAATTTTCTATTTCTCCATTCGAATAGGCATTCCGTGACAATTGCACACAAAATTTCATACTAAAAATCACATTTCGATTTTTCCAATTTCCTGACTTCTCCGTAGGTTTTCTTTCGTATAAACCATCCCCTGACAACTGAAAACTATTTTTATCCACCGAATCGAGTGAATTAGATACTGACCACAAAGTTTCCGATTATGAAATGATATTGCATATGCAAGTATGAAAGGGAAAGAGAGGCAGCATCAAATACATTCTCGGATCATGTGTATATAGATTGTTGCGGCACGAGCTTTTAAACTTGACCCCAAAAAGTATATCATCAATCGGAAGTCCATGGGAGCGGCAGGAGCTGATTTCATAAAAAAAATTATTATATATAAAAAAATATAATATATTAAAAAAAAACCTTTAGGTTTGAAGAAAGGGGCAAATTTGTTTTGATAAACTGTTGAGGTTGAAAAAATATGGGGTCATATATGTGACTTCTCTAGGTGTACAATTGGCACAGTTAGAGCGGTTTTGTATGAGAGTATGTATGGAAAAATGACTGGGGTTGGTCATACATTTTAACCCTCTAGGAGGCACAATGGAAGCAGCAGGAACTGATTTCAATAAAGGTCGAAGACAGAGGGTGGGTATGTTTTATGAAACTGTTGGGTTTACAAAAATATTGGGGGTCGGCCATATATTTGACTCCTCTAGGAACATGTTTGGGTGAGAAAATTTTTAAAGAATTAAATATTTGTATGGAAACCTCTTTAGGGGGTGAAAATGGGGGAACGTATGTTTGGGAAAAACATAAGGAGGAAAAATTACTTGGGATCGGCCATATATTTTACCCCTCTAGGGGCGATTCTGGGGCAGTTTCGGTGCTTTATGTGAATATTTTCCCCGTTCCCCACTAAATTCGACCTCGATGCGCTGCCATTTATTTCCCAACCACACAAAATTAGGGTGTGTTTCGTATCGAATTCTAAAACTCGTGCACTATAACAACCCTTCAGTTCATTTGGCCGTGGAAAATATTTATTCTCGTTGGATCCCAAAAAAGGCTCGTGGCAATTGAAGCACATAAATATTGAGAAAATACTACAGCAGAGACCGAAACAAAACAGTAATCGACCTTTTGGTTTTTTCAAGACGAACCAAATTCAACAAAAATTGTTCGTGGGAGATGAACATCGCGGCAAAAGGTCGTTTTTTTCAGTATAACCGGTTATATGGCCACAGTGACCTTTAGTGAATCGTAGGACGGTCAACTCTGAGCATTTATTTAACAACAGTGTTCGAAGAAATAAGGAAAACCAACAAGAGAAATCTGATAATTTTGCATCAGCTGAAACAATGGGCTATTTAAGCATGGAACATGTCGAATTGATGGGACAACCGAGTTCATGTTTTTCGACGTGACAGCTGCAGTAGATTTCGCAACTTTTACTAAGCGTGATTCCCCGTATTGTCCATCTCATCTCCTGGATGGCGGTAATGTCACATTGTATCTGTCAAGGACAAACGCCACTTTCTCTATTGAGTCCGAACATTTCAGGTGCATATCTTTAAAACATGGTGGTTACAAAGTTTGCGTGGGTCGTCAAACATTTGTGGGATTGCGCTCGCCCAACCATCAGGGTTCGTCGCTTGCTATCAGCCGCTTCCAGTGAAGAAAAAATATGATAAAACAAAGTTGCTAAGTGACACGTCGTGAAGTTTGTGAGTCGGTTTGTGATCAAACTTCCACGTGGCATTTCCAACAGTACCCATAAATGTTTATATCATAATGATTTACAATATTTATATTATGAATATCGTTTTACTAAACCTGAATCAATAAATCAAAAAATTCCACGCTCTAATTGCTACGTTAACTAATATATAAAAAAAATTCCGCTAACAATTTTCATAGCAATAGTACACGTGTTTCTAATACTTCAACGCCCTCAAAAGCTACTACACCGGTTTAACGTGTCGCAATTCTCTTGTGTTGTTTTTTTTTCTTTCAGATACTTCACGTGCTGGTGACAAATATGAAACGGCGTCCATCGTTAATGGTTATATGAAACATATGAAGTTAAAAATACGTAATGTTGGACCTAATGATTTTGGTACCTATCGATGCGTGGCAAAAAATTCATTGGGCGAAACTGATGGCAACATCAAATTGGATGGTAAGTAAAGCTCAGGCAATATACGGGGAAATACTCGTAACGAAATTATATAGAACACAAAACAAAAAAATGCCGACAAAAAACGGCATGACCAACACAAACAAAAAATAGCAATGAATGAACCGTGTTTTAAAATGTAAATAAGAAAATTAACTTAATTAAAGTTAACTTCACCAAAATGTTAACATTTAAATTGTCGAGAAAAATTTAAATGTAACTAATGTTTGCCCTTTTCAAGGGACATTAATTAAAAGTTAATTTTGGTTGCCTTACAATTTTTGTATATTTGTTCCGACTGTTTTGTTTATTTGTTTGTAGTTTTTTTTTCTTAACTTTTCCTGTGATTTCCTAACTGTTTGTTGTTTTTTTTTTCTTTTTGGTATTTTCCTAGAAATGCCCGCACCAACAACGGCAATTTTGTCGGAAATGGCCATGCTAAATAGAAGTTTTGGTAAGTAAATAATCATAAGAATTTTTGTTGCTTATTTCATCTGATGGTTTATGTATTCAGTGGATTATTTGCTCCTTTAGATTTGTATTCGTTATATTGAAAGTTTTAATTGCCAAAATCAAATGTAGAATAATAATTATCATTCATATAGCAACTTCTGCTATTATAGTTGTTGTTGTCTTCCTATAAATCACAAAGATAAAACCCTATAAGGACTGACGCACATACGCAAATAAGTAGTTTTTCGCTAATTCACATAGTCTGCAATCATTTGTCAAGATTTTTGTCCCATTTAATCCGAATTATAACACATAATATTTTGTAAAAACTCCAAAGATATAACAAATCGTTTAGCCTTAGCTTACAGATGTTTTTACAAAAACATTCGAATAGTATAAAATGAAATCCTTAAATTTCTCTGCGGAGAAATATACAAAACTTAATGATTACATTGTACGTATACATATAATGGATTTCGTGCAATGAAAAACATTGGAACATTTGATTCGCAAATGTACATAAAAAGTAAACTAAAAAATTGCAAACAGTTTTAATCATCATAATCATAATGAGTATCATTACGAAGCGCCATAGCACAATTGCACTATGATACCCATCCCATTTACTACAAGCGCCACTGCATTTTCCTACAAAAAAAAACATCTATACGACAAGCAGTTGTATATAGTAGATAGTAAAATATTATAATTTGCTATTATAATTACAAAAAACTCAGAAAAAGATCTAAAAACTACTTTTTTACATAATATCCTTCAAAATAGGACATAGGTGAACGTCCTTGGACAAATTGTATAAACAGTTGGACGCGCCTTATGATGCCCATATTGTAAATGTTTTTAATGAAACAGATTATCAAATGTACAAATCATGCAAAAATATACCTTATTTCAAAATGGTCCAACTCACGAGAGGTCAAAGCTGTAGCCGCAATATTTAGATGTCATCATAAAAAATACCAGTGTTAATTTTGAGGGGGGGTACACCTTGCACAAAATTTGCTTCCACACAAATTGAGTCACTCTAATATGTATACATTCTCTACTTGGGGTCTTGTGAAGAATTGATCTGATCATAATCTGATTGATCATAATACAGAACAGCCCAGTACAACCAGACATGTAAGATCAGCGTCTGGTAGACTTGAATCTTTGGCATTGTCATTAAATCGCCTGTTTACCTCATAATTGCTTCGTTTCTCGATTTCCCGACTGACAATATTTTTGTTGTTTACCGCAGATCTAAGGTAGACAAAAACTTCTACCACTTTAAAATATAATTGCCAATGTTTACATAGCGTCACAAACGGGTAGACTCTTTGGTCGTTGAAACAAATTACTTGTTTTTGTCCTCATTTAATTCCAAAACTACTTTTGTACTGCTTCTCAATATTTGAAAAAGCCGCAGTAACATCCAGCATTCCTCAATCAATTACATCTATATCATCGGCATACCCTAACAGTATATGACTTTTATTAAATCGTATTTTGTGCAGCTTTCTGCATGATCATCTCCATTAGAATCTTAAAGAGATCACATGACAGGCTATCGCCCTGTTTAAAGCCTTGCTTGGTTGAAAATGGCTCTGTTTGATTTTTGCATATTTTGACTGAAGATTTCGTGTTGGTCAATGTCAGTCAATGTCGTATAAGCTTCGCAGGGACACCTAACTCAGCAATAGCATCTAATAAGTTCTGCCATATAGGACTGCCGAATGCTTTGTAATCGATAATCAGATGGTTTACTGCATTTTATGGTTTTTCTCCAGGATTTGTCGTAGTGTGAATGTCTGGTCGGTCATGGGTTTACCAGGTCTGAAACCACACTGATAAGGTCCAATCTGGTTCGCTAGGATGGGATTTAGTCTTTCACCGAACATAATAGACAGGACTTTGTATTCGATAAGCAAAAAGCTGCACCCGCGATATTCAGTACACACCGGCTTTAAAGGCTCTTCCGGTAGTCCTTCGGCCTCTGAAGCTTTATTGTTCTTAATCAGATCAATTGCCGTTGTGATCTTGCGTTGGTTCGGGCCTATACAATCTACTCCATCTTCGATGATTGGCGTGATTTTGTCCCTTATGCTGCCTTCGAGAACGAGCAGGGGACGAAAGTATTCCCTCCATATTTGCAGCACACTCTGAGTGTCTGTGACCAGATTTCCATCAGGTGGGGTATCCCTGTTCCAAAATGTTTGCCTTTTACTTTTTATAAAACTATACGTAATTATACCATCACCCTTCGGAATGAGGGTATATATCATTTGATACGACCCAAAAGTGTAACACATAAAAGGAGTCACTTTAGACCCTAGGTTTCTTTGAACCAAATTCGATTCATGACTTTTGTCTGTCTGTCTGTCTGGCTGTCTTTCGAAAGGCGCAACCAAATGTTTTGAAATTTTGCACGTTTTAATATTTTCCCAAAACTACTAACGGTATTGCAAATGGGCTACATGGCCTCGCCCCTTCTGGTACCTCCCATACAAATACGCCATTCCGCCCACCTTAGAAACCGAGTAATATTATAAATAAATCCAACGCGATTGTGCCCAAGTTCTTTATTTAGTAAAACTATAGCAGAATACAGCTTTTGAGAAAAAAACTGGAAGTCTAGCCACGCCCCATCTGGTACCGCCCACTTTATAAATCGATTAATATTTTTAATAGACCTAACGCGATCGTGCCCAAATTCTGTATTTAGTAAAGTTCAAGCAGGATAAAATTTTGGATTAAAAATCTGGAAATCTAGTCATGCCCTTTCTGGTACCTTCCACACAAATGCACCACTCCACCCACATTAGTGATGGAGTTATATTATAACAATACACCCAACGCGATCGTGCCCAAATTCTTTATTTAGTAAAGCTAAAACAGGATAAAGTTTTGGGAAAGAAATCTGGAACTCTAGACGCCCCTTCTGGTACCTCCCAAACAAATGTACCACTCCGCCCACATTAGAAATCGAGTAATAATATCAATATAATATAAAATTTGTTGTTTTACTGAGGGTGATGGTATATGTAATTCGGGTTGCCCAACTGAAACTTTCTTACTGGTTTTCATTATCCTGGCTCTCTCTTTTCTTCCATAGATGCTTATTCCGCCTGAGGAGGCGTTTCATCTTCCTCCTCTTCTCATTATATCTCTCAATCACTGCAAGTATTGCCATTGGCTGCAGTTTTCCCTGTATGAAGCATCCTTTTCCTCAGACATAGCGCGACATTCCTCATCGTACCAGGGCTTGTATGAGCGTGGTTATTCATAACTAGAACGGTCGTTACGACAGTGGTCATAGATAAATTGGGGGGGTTTGTTTGAAGTAATAGTGCTACAGTCATTTGGAACTTGGGAAATGACCTAGAACATGCTATAGGCCTGATCGAGTACAACATGAATCTGTAAACAAAAGTTTCCTTACACCGTTAAAATCTTGACATACGGTTCAAATTCTATTCTCAGTTGTGAGCAGAGAACTCAGTCAACTCTAAACCAATTTTGTATTTATAAAGGGTTTTGCGAAGAAGAATCTTAGGTCTTACTTACTTAGATGTCACTTCTTTGCAATCCTTTTGGATCATATACCGCACGCAGAAAAGTATTATTAGCGCTTCGATCTTGTGCGCTTCTTCTCCAGTTAGTCACACCAAGTTTTGCAAGGTTCTCAGTACCCTGGTCTTTCCAACGGAGTTTTGGTCCACCTTTTCTTCGCCGTCCATCAAGTTCATTGTCGATGACTTTTCGAGTTGCAGCATTTTCGTCCATGCGTATAACATGAGCTAGCCAACGCAACCGCTGCACCTGACCTGCTCAATGTTTCTTACGGTGCCGATACACTCCGTTAACGATGATGTGCCCATATATTTTACGAAGTATTTTTCTCTCGAATACTGCCAGAACCGATTCATCCCCAGGATTCTGAACCATACATCAAGACAGGTAAAACCAGTATCTGGTATAGCTGGATTTTAGTTCGTCTAGAGAGGGCTCTGTCAATAAATCGCTTGCTTGGTCCGCGGTAGCATTTATTAGCAAGCAGGATTCTTCACCGGATCTTGAGGCTGACATTATTTGTTTTGTTGATGGCCGAGCCGAGGTAGATAAAATTATCTACCACCTCGAAATTTCAGTTGTTAACGTTCACGCAGTTTCCCAAACTAGTAAATTCTTTGTTCGGTAAATCTAAGATCTTCGTTTTGTCCTCATTCACCATTAGACACATTTTCGCTGATTCCTTTCGTATACCTAAAAAGGCTGCAGGCACATCCCGCAGTTTTCGACCGATGATTACAACGTCACCAGCGTACGCGAGTAGCATGTGGCTTTTGTTGAATATAGTGCCACTCGTGTTTACTGTAGCTTTTCTCATTATCATCTCCATCACAATGTTGAAGAGATCGCACGATAGGCCGTCGCCTTGTTTTAGGCCTCGTTTGGTATAGAATGGCTCCGTAAGGTCCTTGCCAATCTTCACTGAAGACTTCGTGTCAGTCAGAGTCATTCTGCAAAGACGTATCAGCTTCGCTAGAATACCAAACTCAGCCATGGCTTCGAGTAATTTCTGCCAACTCGGGCTGTCGAAGGCAGCTTTATAGTCGGCGAAAAGATGGTACGTGTCGATCTGTTTCTCTTGGGTCTTTTACAGGATTTGCCGAAGTGTGAAAATCTGGTCAGTTGTTGGTTTTCCAGGTCTAAAGCCACACAGATAAGGCCCGATCAGGTTTGATAACACTGGTTTTAGTCTATCACATAGCACACTCGACAGAACCGGTGGGTAAAAGTCTGATCCCGCGGTAGGTATAGCACACACTTGGACACAGGACATAATACACTTAGATTCCAATCATCAGTGCATTTTTATTATTCCGCAGCGATATTGCTGTTCTTACCTCGGCTTGACTTGGTGGTGGGCAATCTAAGCCGTCGTCGACAATTGGCGTGATAACTCATGTGCGGTGCCTTCGGGAACCAGCAGTTGCTGGATCTGTTCTCTCCATGTACGCAGCACAACATATTTTTTATATCTGTAACCTCATTTCTTTCCTTGTTCCATTACCGCAGCACGGTTGTTGCGGTGGTTGCAATGGAATGCACAATATGCTGCCACTATGTGTCGGGAACGTCAGAAGTAGAGGCGTTGTGTCGTAGTAGTTGGGAGAGCTTGATAGTAGGCACTGGCTATCTCTGGGGTTTGCAGCTTCGTGATGTCCATCTTTCTTTGTGTTTGTTAACATGCGTCTTGTGCGCACCTTGGCTGCAACTAGGTGATGATCCAAGCCTTTTTATACCGGCTTAGCTCAGGGCTGGGGGATGTTCTTGGCCTGAAAGAATGGATCTCTATCCGTTACCCTAATTATAAACTCTTAGGTAGCTATTAATAGAACTGGCAGCTCGAACTACATTGTTCAACTTATTAAAATTTCGTTAAAAAAAAAAACTTTATTTAAACAGTAAATTTTTTAATATTATCCTAAACTCTCAAAGGAAATGAATGACTTTCCGACTTTTTGTCGGCCCATTCTCAATTAATTCAATTTATACCTTAATTTTCACGAATATAAAAAAGAATAATTGTAAGTTCCATTTTATCTCCATTTATTTTACAAAAATCTTAAAAAAAATGTTTCTTGGTTAATAGTTGTATCATATGATACAACTGATAAATGTGAAAATTGTGAAATTGTGAAAGTTTAATGTTAATAGAAAGTCACTTAGAATATGAATTTAAATTGAAAAGTGGAAATGTCATTAAAAAAACTATTGAAGTTAATGTAACTTTTAAATATAAAAAGAATGTCTTGATGGTAAAGTTTTTAATTATCTATTGATATAATTCGAATTTAGTAATAAAGACTGTGAATATTGAGTAATATAAATGTTGGAATTGTATCTAGAAATTATTTATGAAACTAATACATACTGATGATTGAAGAATTGATGATGTTAGTTTAGTAAAAATGTGCTGTAAAACTATAAAAAAAAACTTAATTTCCCTTTGCACCCCATGAATGAGGTATGGGATAGCTTCTCGCGTTGCTGTAAAACTATAGTGATGACATTTATAGGTTTCATAAGGCACCGCCCGCGTAAACCACCAAATTAAATGTTCCCCCCTTTCTCCTCTTGGTAAAATGTTCCTTTCTCAAGCCCCACCGCAAACTTATATTCGCCTTCCAAATTTTCTAATTCTTTCATTGGTAAAATTATTTCTGTTTTCAAGCACCTCAAATATTCCTTATCTTATATTTTCCATCCAAATTCTTCTTCCTCTGGCAAAAATTCTTTCGTATTCCAAAGCCCTGCAAATATTTTTCAGCTTATATTCGCCTTCCAAAACTATTTTTTTTTTCGAAAATTTTTCGAGGTATACAAATATATACCAACAGAAATTTCACAGCATTTTTGTAACACCCTCGTGAATGCCCTAATGTTGTTGTTTACAATATTTGTTATATTTACAGTAGTATGATTCTTTGTTATACCACCGCACAACATCCGTTTTTTGTACTTGTATTCTATAAATGTAATACATTTAAAAATATATCGCGTCGGTATACAGGAAAAGCTGACCAAGTCCATTTGTTGTGTTTCTGAGTTATTGATGATTTAAAGTTTATGGCCGCTTGTATGAGATAACTTCTCACGTTGTTGTGAATTAACACGCTTTCTTTTTTAGATTCACAATAAACGGCACCTACCTCCTTTCCGACTATGCGAACGTCACTGTTTTGAGAACAGGTCGATTGACTCGATACTTATACTGCGAAGTTGCTGTCGGCAACATCGAGGGTGCCGACAATGAAAGAAATATGTAGATGACTGGAGCCGGGAATCGAACCACGGATCTCCCGCATGGTAGTCGCGAGTTTTAACCACTATGCCACGGCCGGTCCCTCTGATTTTATACAATTACTACAAAACTACATCAAAAAGAAATTAGATTTTTTTACAGGGCATAGAATATGACATTTGGAACACTTTTTGTGTTTTTGAGGTATTGATTATTTAAAGTTTATGGCCCCCTATGTTTTGATACAATAACTACAAAACTATTTTAAATAGACATAGGAGAAGTCTTAGACTAGATTTTTGGAACACTTCTGCATGATTAAGTCCTTTTCACAAAAAGAGGACTTGGTCAGTTTTTCCTGTATACACACGATATATTTTTGGTGGGAAAAAGACTAATACTAAAATCCTCTGTACTTTTTATATTTCTTTTGTATTTCTGCTGTTGTTCTTTTTGTGGCTTAAAATATTCCTGTGCTTTTCTATATTATTCTGTATTTATTTTTAAGTTTCTTTATTCTTTTTCATAATTTATTCGTTGCAATAATATTTCAGTGCCTAATTCATGGCACTTATAACATTATGTATTATTAAATGTAATTTACTGTAATGTGCACTATCACCTTGTGGTCGAAATAAAAATTAGTAAAATTAGATTAGTTTTACGCTCGCTACAGTGTACTGTACAGTGCGGGCAGGGAAGTAATACGTAAGTGTTACTTAGTTACATATTGCAACTAAGTGTGCATTATGTAATGAGAACTTTTAATATTTTCAATGTATTCACAAAAAAAATGTTTTACCTTTTCATGTGAGAGT
Source organism: Muscina levida (assembly GCA_964034835.1). Taxonomy (NCBI): domain Eukaryota; kingdom Metazoa; phylum Arthropoda; class Insecta; order Diptera; family Muscidae; genus Muscina; species Muscina levida. Next base: position 18,069 of record CAXIUB010000073.1, on the reverse strand, counting down.
TATCGACACCTACGTGTAACGGCAGTTCCGAAAAATGCTTTATTTATTAAGTTATTCTAAGAATAAAATTCAAAAAAAAAATTATATGAAAAGCTCACTTTTTATTTAAATCATATTATTACTTTAATTCTTTGAACCGAAAAAAATCTGATTCATTTGAATAATTTGTCTTTTCATGTGTACTTAATAACAACCATCTGCCTACCAAAAACAACCTGTCCTGCCTTACGATATCCTTGTTAACAACCTCCACCTTCAACAACAACAACATCAACAAAATAAAAAAACCTACTACAACAAATACAAAAAATACGTCTATCAATGTATTGCTTTTTGCCACCGAACAACTCTCAACAACGACAACAAAATGCTGTTATTATCCTTATGTCCTTTTTAAAACAAACAAAAAAATCACGGATTTTTTTATGCACACTCGCAACCGTTATCGCCCGTGTCCTTTCGTCGGACCTGAACAAATCTAAAACAAAATAAAATGTTAAATAAACGCCACAAAAACAAAAATGAAAACCAAACAACATCTGGACTCGATTGCAATGAATGTTATTGGACCGTCCGAAAAAAATGCTGTGAAAATCTACGGAAAATAATTCAACAAAAGATGGCAAACGCCGTAATAAAAATAAATTAGACTTGAATTCGCTGCCGGACTATGGTGTCGAAGAGTGGCGTGATGGTGCCGGTAAGTACTTTGTGCTATTTGCATTCACTTTTATTTATAGTCCTTTATGTTAAATAAGAAGAAGTCAACACTATTAAGGGAGTGAAAATAGCAATGATGAATTAAAGGGAACAGCACTGTGTAAATGTCGTTGATATCCTTTGAATTTATTTATGTTAAATAAATAAAGGAAAAATCTTAATAGCTTTTAAAATCCATGGATTACTAAAACTACAACTAAATAATGTATCCACAAATAAATACAGATTTAATTAACCGATTTCCGAAAATATTCTTTTAACTAACAATTATTTTGTTATTTATTCACATACCCGTAAGCACTTAAATCAATATTTGGATTTAACGCCTCGCTGTCATCCATCAAAACTAATATCGATTCATTGCATACAATATTTATGTAATTTAGATTTTTAGCTAATATTCAAATGCAAATCATATACATAACACGGGAAGAGAGAAAGGGCTTGAATGTGTACACATTTATTTATTGATTTGTAAATAAACCAATCATTTATTTCTTTCTCCCGTAACGGATATTTACGTTTTGGCAGCAAACGAAAAAAAAAAATCGCTGTGCAAATAAACATAAAACTGACGTGTCCAAAAGTGTCATACCGGATGGTATCTCATCATGATTCGGAGTAGATGAACTAGCATTGAGGGTAGAGTTGTCAAGTAGAACATTTTTAGCACCTTTATAAGTGCTCCAATTCATACATAAAACTGAGGAACGAATGCTTATTTCTTACTTTTGCGTTAAATCGACATAATCTACTTTATCAAATATTTAGCGAATATTATTAAACAAATACTAAGATTTCAGTCAATTGAAGCGGCACATAACTACACCTAGAATATATTACTTATGATGTAGGAAGCAAATAATGTGGAACTAAAAGAAGATATAAAAGAAACTAAATAAGACCTAATTCGGTCATGTATATATATAACATTACTAGTGGGCCCGGCAATGCTTCGCTATTGCATATTAACTTGCAATATATTTCACTATGATAAGTACTTTGAAAACGGTACTTAAGCTCGACAATAATATGTTGAGTTTATTTACTTATGTAACTTATTTAAAGTAACTACTTAACATTAAATTTAACCAATTCAGATGTATTGTCGTAAATGCTAATAAAAAGTTCATCAGCAAAGTCATATCTATAGTGCCGACATGTAGATTAAATTATTTCTGTATGTAGGGCGAAAAACCACTTCTTCCACAAATCGGAAACAGACATTCCTCTAAAGACAAAATTATTTATTTTGATCCGTAGTAGCGTGAACCATCTGGAAACTAACTATCTCTTTGGTCATAAAAAAACATTTTTGTTATGCCTTCTCCTATTGACCGCAAATAAAGATTCCGTTTGAAGCTTCATGGCTTTGGCCATAAGAACTTCTTTTGTCATGTCTTCTTCTCACACGGATCAATAATATTCCCGAATACTATCTTTGTTTTGAACTCGTATTACCATTTTTTGGGATAATTCGGTCACCAACGTTTGGCTTAACAAAGTGATGGTCTCACACGCTGTATGGCATTTTACACCGTCGTGTTGGAACCATTTCTCCTTCAAATAATGTGCAATAACATGATAAATAAAAAAATCAACTGATCGCCCACTGGCTCTAGTTCTTCTACCAGTTGGATTTTATATGAATGTGGGCCAAGATCTTTCCTCAGCATTTGCAGAGACCGAGTTGCTAAGAAAGACGTCGGTTCGATAAATTCGAGTCCCCTGTCACACTAACGTCTACAGCGTCGATGGCTCATATTAGCTGCTCAGATGGATGAGTATATGCACCGTAAACTTCACAAAGGGCTCCATAAGTTTGGAAAATAGAACGCGCATTTTGAAAAAAAACTTGCAGATTTGTAAACGTTGTTCTTGTTTAGTTTTTACATGGTGATTTTGCAAAGTATACTAAAAGAAAGTCTATCACACTTCATTAGTATGACAGCTAGATTTACACTTATACCTTTCAGAAATTCTATATGTCAAGAAAAATTCTCCATGCATAGGTTATTTACAATTGTTTGCTAATGTTACCTCTGATATACTATAAAAATTTAACCATTGTAGTATAACTACAATGAATATCTATATTTCTATCTATATGATTTATTACCGATTCGCTATCCTGAAAAGTAATTGAAAAATACATACCTGTAAAGTAAATTAAAAAAAATCACTATTTTAGTCTGCGCATCCTCAACTGCCTGGTGTACGGACCATTATTTGATACAGTTAAAGAGTTAACTATTGAAGAGCGTGGGCAGCGCCTCGGCACTTTTAACTTATTTAGTTCGAAATAGCCTGATCATTAGGGCGAATCAATTAGTTCGCGTCAAAAATAAATGTGTTAATCGTATATCAGTATTGGAATGTACGAAGAATTCTTAAAAAATGTCACTAAGAAACTATACTTATGTCTTAAATCATATCATAGTTTGCGCTGAGAAGCATAAAGATTTCAGGTAGAGATATTTTTTTTAGCAATGAGCAATTATTCAGTTACTTCACACCTATGGGCCCCGGCTCTAATTTTTACCTTCCATTCCATTTGGAGACCAAGACGAAAAGAATAGTATATTTTTGATTTTTTTATTGAGATCCCGCCCTATATTCTGAAAAATGATTATTTCTGTATGCCAACTCTCTGAGGCCATAACTTTTTAACCAATACATAGATTTGCTTCTGTAATACCTCATTTAGTTTGTTGGGAAGTCAGTTTTACGCAGAAGGTCTCAAAAAATGTTTATCTGAAGTTTTCGGTTTGTGCTCATTTAAAAACAAAAAAAAATCTTTATTTGAAATCTTCATGCTTTCCAACGCGAGCTAGGAATTGATTTTAGACACAAAGTTTCGTAGATTCCGATTTTGGTTACGATTTTTGCGAATAAAAAAATTGGCCCACTTTACTGTTCATATCTCTGGGCGAACAGCAATATACTGTGGAATTTTGACAGTTTTAACCGTTTGTTTTAAAAAGGGTGTGGAACAGCCCATTCCCACCCTTACTGTAATTCATACTGCAACAACAACATATGTAACAAATCTCATCTTCATACCTCTGATAGTTCATGAGATATATCCCTTTTAATTTTCAAGTTGAATGGGCGGTGCCACGCCCCTTTATCCAATCACAACCAATTATAGCCTGGGACTATCAACAGGTCAACAGTACCACTTGGTAAATTTTTCGTATCAATCGATCTATTAGAAAAGCCGTTAGAGCGATTTTGAAAAGGGGGCGTGGCACCGCCCACTTCTATCCTGGCTGTAATTAATACTGCTCCAACAACATATATACCAAATCTCATCTTCATACCTCTGATATTTCATGAAATATAGTCTTTTTAATTTTCAAGTTGTATGGGCGGTGCCACGCCCCTTTATCCAATTACAACCAAATGTAGTCAGGAACTATCTACAGGTCAACAGTACCACTTGGTAAAATTTTTGTATCAATCAATCTATTAGAAAAGCCGTTAGAGCGATTTTTGAAAAGGGGGCGTGGCACCGCCCACTTCTATCCTGGCTGTAATTAATACTGCTCCAACAACATATATACCAAATCTCATCTTCATACCTCTGATATTTCATGAAATATAGCCTTTTTAATTTTCAAGTTGTATGGGCGGTGCCACGCCCCTTTATCCAATTACAACCAAATGTAGTCAGGAACTATCTACAGGTCAACAGTACCTCATGGTAAAATTTTTGTATCAATCGGTCTATTAGAAAAGCCGTCTGAGCGATATTTGAAAAAAGGGGCGTGGCGCCGCCCACTTTTTGAAAAAATAAAACCTTTTAAACCATCCGGAAGCTATAGCGAACAAAACAAAAAAACAATTTTGAAAATCGGTCCAGCCGTTTTTGAGTTTTAGCGAGACAACTGCACAGCAATTCATTTTTATATATAAGACTAGTGGGCCCGGCAATGCTTCGCTATTGCATATTAGCTTGTAATATATTTCACATTTAGGTCTATATTTCCCATTAAGTTTACTTAAGCTCGACAATAATATATTGAGTTTATTTACTTATGTAACTTATTTAAAGTAACTCCTTAACATTAAAGTTAAGCAATTAAGTTTTATTGTTGTAAATGCTAATAAAAAGTTCATCAGTAAAGTCATATCTATAGTGCCGGTATGTAGATTAAGTTTTTCAGTATGTAGGGCGAAAAACCACTTCTTTCACAAATCGGAAACAGACATTCCTCTAAAGATCAAAATTATTTATTTTGATCCGTAGTAGCGTGAACCATCTGTATACTAAATATCTCTTTGGTCATAAAAAAATAATTTTTTTTTTATGCCTTCTCCTATTGACCGCAAATGAAAATTCCGTTTGAAGCGTCATGCCTTTAGCCATACAAATTTCTTTTGTCATGTCTTCTTCCCACACGAATCAAGAATAATCCGGAATACTATTTTTGTATTGAACTCGTATTACCATTTTTTGATATAATTCGGTCACCAACGTTTGGCTTAACAAAGTGATGGTCTCACGCGCTGTTTGGCATGTTACAGCGTCGTGTTGGAACCATTTCTCCATCAAATAATGTGCAATGACATGATAAATAAAAAAAATCAATTGATCGTCCACTGGCTTTTTTATGAATGTAGGCCAAGATCTTTCCTCAGCATTTGCAGAGACCGAGTTGCTGAGAAAGACGTCGGTTCGAGAAATTCGAGCTTGTATAAGCTGCTCAGATGGATCATTATATGCACCCTCAACTTCACAAAGGGCTCCATAAGTTTGGCGAACAGAACGTGCATTTTGAAAATAAATTTGCAAGATTTGTAAACGTTGTTCTTGTTTAGTTTTTACATGGTGATTTTGCAAAGTATACTAAAATAAAGTCTATCACACTTCATTAGTATGACAGCTAGATTTACACTTATACCTATCAGAAGTTCTATATGTCAAGAAAAATACCCCATGCATAGGTTATTTACAATTGTTTGCTAATGTTACCTCTGACATACTATACAAATTTAACCATTGTAGTATAACTACAATGAATATTGCTTAATTTTTCTATCTATATGAGTTATTACCGATTCGCTCTCCTGAAAAGTAATTGTAAAATACATACCTGTAAAGTAAAATAAAAAAAATCACTATTTTAGTCTGCGCATCCTCAACTGCCTGGTGTACGGACCATTATTTGATACAGTTAAAAAGTTAACTATTGAAGTGCGTGGGCAGCGCCTCGGCACTTTTACTTATTTAGTTCGAAATAGCCTGATCATTAGGGCGAATCAATTAGTTCGCGTCAAAAAAAACCTGTTAATCGTATACCAGTTATGGAATGTACGAAGAATTCTTAGAAAATTTCACTAAGAAATTTCACTAAGAAATTTCACTAAGAAGCATAAAGATTTCAGGTAGAGATATTTTGTTAGCAATGGGCAATTATTCAGTTACTTTAGACCGCGGCTCTAATTTTTACCTATCATTCCGATGTTTGGAGACCAAGACGAAAAGAATAGTATATTTTTGATCTTTTTATTTGGATCCCGCCCACTATTCTGAAAAAAACTTTTTAAAAACATATCTGTATGCCAACTCTTAGAGGCCATAACTTTTTAACCAATGCATAGATTTGCTTCTGTAATACCTCATTTAGTTTGTTGGGTTAGTCAAGTCAGTTTTACGCAGAAGGTCTCAAAAAATATATATCTGAAGTTTGCGGTTTGTGCTCATTTAAAAACTAAAAAAATCTCTATCTGAAATCTTCATGCTTCCCAACTCGAGCTAGGAATTGATTTTAGACACAAAGTTTATTGGTGAAATTTTCTTAAAATTCATCGTAGATTCCGATTTTGGTCCACCTTACTGTTTATATATCTAGGTGAAAAGCAATATACTGTGAAATTTTGACAGTTATAACTGTTTATTTTAAAAAGGGTGTGCCCATTTCCACCCTTACTGTAATTCATAGTGCAACAACAACATATGTAACAAATCTCATCTTCATACCTCTGATAGTTCATGAGATATAGCCCGTTTAATTTTCAAGTTGAATGGGCGGTGCCACGCCCCTTTATCCAATAACAACCAAATATAGCCTGGGACTATCAACAGGTCAACAGAACCACTTGGTAAAATTTTTGTATGAATCGGTCTATTGGAAAAGCCGTCAGAGCGATTTTTGAAAAGAGGGTGTGGCACCGCCCACTTCCTCCCTGGATGTAATTAATACTTCTCCAACAACATATATACCAAATCTCATCTTCATACCTCTGATAGTTCATGAGATATAGCCCTATCGATTTTCAAGTTGTATGGGCGGTGCCACGCCCCTTTATCCAATCACAACTAAATATAGCCTCAGACTATCTACAGGTCAACAGTACCTCATGGTAAAAGTTTTGTATCAATCGATCCATTAGAAAAGCCGTTAGATCGATTTTTGAAAAGGGGGCGTGGCACCGCCCACTTCCATCCTGGCTGTAATTAATACTGCTCAAACAACATATATACCAAATCTCATCTTCATACCTCTGATAGTTCATGAAATATAGCTTTTTTAATTTTCAAGTTGTATGGGCGGTGCCACGCCCTTTTATCCAATTACAACCAAATGTAGTCAGGAACTATTTACAGGTCAACAGGTTCTCATGGTAAAATTTTTGTATCAATCGGTCTATTAGAAAGGCCGTCTGAGCGATATTTGAAAAAAGGGGCGTGGCGCCGCCCACTTTTTGAAAAAATAAAACCTTTTAAACCATCCGGAAGCTACAGCGAACAAAACAAAAAAAAAAATTTGAAAATCGGTCCAGCCGTTTTTGAGTTTTAGCGAGACAACTGCACAGCAATTCATTTTTATATATAAGAAGATATCACCAATCTTAAGGTGTTATCACGTTTTTATAGAATTCGATACAGATTAGTTTAGGTTAATTTGGCAGCCGCCTTCAGAATAGCTCACTGGGGTCTTAGTATGGGTACTATTGTGATACAATTTTAAATATTCGCACTACAGTGTTCAAAACCGAAACCGATAACCGTCTAACCAGTTTTCCGAACACGTATGCCTGTTTCTTCAAAAATGCCAAATTCGAATACCCGGTTTAACCGGTTTTTAATGTCGGTTAACCGGTTTTTCAAAAAGGAGTATTTTCACAGAACATTGCCAGGTTAATTATAGGAAAATCGGCATAGAAGGTTATTTATGCTTATCCGTTATTCTTTGGATAAATCTCAAAGGATGCTGTCATTGATATTTCCTTGTGCAATACGATAATTTGTTTGGAAAATGCTACTAAGATGACTTTTTCCTCTTAATTTGAAATGGGTGGAATGCCGACAATATTCATAAAAAAACTTTCAATTGTAGCTATCTCCTAAACTAAGCATCCAATCGCGAAAAAGGGCTTATTTTTCGATACCCATACAATATTTGTAAAATCACTAAGATATAGTTGGGATCTCACCATGCAATCGTTGAAAGCCGTCGATATTCATATAAACAAATTTAAATGCAGTTATCGCCTAAACTAAGTGCCCGATCGCAAAAAGAAGCTTAATTAATGATATCCAAACAATAGTTGGGTATTCACCTAGATAAAGTTGGGATGTCATCTTGAAATAGATTGGGATCTCAATTCGAAATGAGAGGGAAGCCGTTGATATTCATATGAAACTTTTTGTGCTTTTATTTTGTATACTAAGCATTCAATGGTAAAAAGGATGTACATTTGTGGTCAAATTGATGCCTTTATTCTAAAACATGCCAAGTGTAAAATGTAAGTTTTGCAGGAAACGCGCTCAAAGTTTATGATTCATATTCCATAATAATATTCCATAATATAGATTCCACTTATATGTATATTTAGTTAAAATTTCCTAATAACTTCTGTTTATATGAACTGGATATAAATTGAGGCAAACTTATTTCAAAAGCTCTAATTAATTGAAAGTTTTAAAGTATCGATATTCATATTTTTTCATATTTAATTGCGTATTATGTATTTTTTTTACTAAATCATGTATTCGAAAACCGAATTGTTGTAAAAAGGTATTTTTCGAATAAACCGGAAACCGGATTTATGAAAAATGGAAGTATTTGAACACTATAATTCGCACCAATTTTATTTCCTACTATATCTGGTCATTGTTGCTCTCAAGCCATTTCGTTGCCCTGATGAAGGCGTGGATGTTACGCAGATCGCCTAGGTTTGAGTTTGGGTTAGGTTAAGGTTTAGGTTTAGGCTTAGGATTAGGTTAAGGTTTAGGTTTAGGTTTAGGTTTAGGTTTAGGTTTAGGTTTAGGTTTAGGTTTAGGTTTAGCTTTAGGTTTAGGTTTAGCTTTAGGTTTAGGTTTAGGTTTAGGTTTAGGTTTAGGTTTAGGTTTAGGTTTAGGTTTAGGTTTAGGTTTTGGTTTAGGTTTAGGTTTAGGTTTAGGTTTAGGTTTATATTTAGGTTTTAGGTTGAGGCCATCGTGTGAAACAGCACAATAAAAAAAAAACTAAATTTCCCTTTACACCCCATGAATGAGCTTTGGGATAGCTTCTCGCGTTGTTGAGAATTAACACGCTTTCTATTTTTAGATTCACAACTAACGGCACCGACTTGTTTATCGACGAATGCGAACGTCACTGTTTTGAGCAGCTCTTACTAGACATGCCGATTGACTCGACTCTAATACTGCGAAGTTGCTGTCGACAACATTCGAGGGGAGCCGACATATAAGAAAATTTTTCTTTTAAGTTGACTGGAGCCAATTGTTGAACCTGTGATCTCCCACATGGTAGTCGCGTGTTCTAACCACTATGCCACGGCCGGTCCCATACAGCTCAATACCATGCCAATTAAAGACCATTATGCTCCATTGTGATTGACCTGATTTTAGAAAGGAGATATATAGAAGGAAGAATATTTTACAACATAATCAGCTATCGGCAGAGAGCTCTCTCGGAGCTTCAAGAGCATAAGAATTCCTATCGAGATACGAAGAAGTTACAACAAAAACAATAAACAAAAGATTGAAGCTCAAACACATGCAAGACTTTCAATGTAGTGGTGCCCATAGCTGAACATAAAAAAGAGTTCAGAAGAATAGTACAGTAGAAAAGAGATAGAAGTGCAAAAAAAATAATTCCTCTGTGTTCTCTTTTTCAACTTCATATATACAAGTAGTGAGATTACGTGAGGCCACTATGTCCCTCTGCCCTTAAGTCAGCTCAGACTATCAGTGAACTTCCTTAGATTGTCCATGTTGCATGACGACATGTCGGGACAGTTTATTGAGACTATCAAAGAACCATTCCCCGAGGAATTGCTACCTTCTTTTGTAAAGAGCTGGGCAATGGTATAACAAATGCTCAATGGTCTCCTAGTTGGATGTAAATGCTCTGACGTCGCAGTGTCCTGTTATTACTTCAATTAGTCGTCTAACGGACATCGTATCCAGTTCCAATAGTGATCTGGGATGCATTTGCCAGCCGTACGTTGTGACGGGTCACAATTCCGTATATATGACACATTAGTGGTCGCTCTGATCCATCCGATTCGCCGGGTCCCAGTGCTAAGCCTTTCTGAGCCATTTCATCCGCTATTTTGTTTCCTGAAATGTCATTGTTTTCGGGGACCCAACAGAGTCGAACACTCTTCGCCGGCAGTTTTAAGAGCGCCGTCCTACATCTAGAGTTGCCAGGCACCGAATTCGAAAAGTCGAGAAAACCGAGACTAAAAAACGGGATTTGTCGGGACAAATGAAAAGATAATATTATATTGGTTCAATTTCACGTCCAGTGCCGCTTGTGATGTGCTTCGTCTAGCACCTGTTATACACAGTGATGCCATTCGCTGTACACTACTTATCAGCATTAGCTTACGTTTTGTATCCAGAGCCCCCACCAAACAAGGCATCCGTAAGTTACTATGGGACGCACTACCACTGTGTATATCCAATGCACTATTGCAGGTTGTAGTCCCCAGCGTTTTCCTACAGAGTTTCGGCAGGCGTATAGGGTATTTAATCCTTTCTTCGTCCTTTCCTCCGTATTGCGTCCCCAGTTTAGTTTAATATCTAAAATGACGCCTAGATATATCGCCTCAGACGAGACAAAATATACATGTTTTCTTTGAAACAAAAAATCACACAAGTTATCGTCTAAGTGTCTGCTGGAAAGAGGAAATGTCATTACTACACGTTTTTCAAGTTGTTTTTGATAAATGTAAACTATCTTTCAAAAGTGATGTCATTGACTATTGGCGACTTCCAAAAGCTGGCAGGGTAATTACAATATGTAATTCAATATTCAATATGTTAAATGTTAAAAGTAATAAGTTTTTCTGTTCCTTAGTTTTATGTTCGCGTATCCGAAAAATGCTACAATAGGGAACACCCACACAACAAACTACATTTTATGTATATGGAGATACATTAAATTTTTACTCGTAGTTTGTTGGTATAATAATTGTACTATTTTTATAGCAATTTATACATAATCTATAGTTTTTTTTTATATACTGACATATATAAATTTCTGGCAACTCTGATTTTTTCTGTTTGTACCGTTTCACAGCAATGTCACTGTCAATCAATTGTACATTTTATTTGGGTGTCAAAGGTAGCGAACGGTGGTTGTTGATGTGTATGGAGATCATGCGCCTCGAAATTGTTGCAACGCTTTTCATTTGGTATATATCAAATTAATGGATTTTTTATTTGAAATCGTAAAACTTTTTCATAAAAACACATGTATATATACATTTTATTTGGTAGCGCGTTTAACATGCAACACCTCTGTGCATATTTGTTGATAAATAATAATATGTGAAATATATATTCAGAATTATTGGAAAAAACTTTGTTGTTATGGATAACAATAAAAACCTGCACTGAAATGTAATCGAGGCATTATGAATCGTAAATCAGAAATTGTTTAGCAGATTAAAGCAACAAAATCAAATTTCGTAAAATTTGGCATATGCCAAAGTAATTTATATTACACTGAACAACAAATTGAAAACAATTTGTTATCTTAATCAGCGTTTTAGTACAGAAACTTTGGGGAATATTGTATAAAAAAATATATTCAGTTTCTTTTGGGCTTGATTTCAGAACTGAGAAATTTTTGACCAAAAAATTCAATTTTCATATATCTAAATCTGACAAAGCTGATTGGTCTTATCAGTAAAAGCGGAGAAGGAGGTATTGATCTGAATCATAACTATAGTATTCAAATACTTCCATTTTTCGGAGACCAGGTTTCGGTTCTATTCGAAAAATAAATTTTTTTACCAATTCGGTTTTCGAATACTACCCGGTTTTTTACTTAATAACTGGGTAAACCGGTTATGTTCGATTTTTCGGAAATTGAAAATGTATATGACCGTAGCCCGAGCCATGACATTAAAATTGTACTAGGTGATTTTAATGCTAAAATAGGCAGGGAAACCGCATTTGAGCCTACCATCGGAAAATTCAGTCTGCACACCGAAACGTCGAATAATGGCATCAGACTGATTGATTTCTCTGCGGCAAGAAATATGGTAGTTAGCAGCACTAGATTTGACCATAAAAATATTCATAAGGCAACATGGTTATCTCCAAATCAATTGACGAGGAATCAGATTGATCATGTGGTAGTCGATGGACGGCACGCATAGAGTGTTCTGGACGTACGAGTGATTAGGGGTGCGAAGATTGACTCCGATCATTTCCTTACCGCAGTTAAGGTACGCACAAGGCTAAGCATGGCGAAAAACGTACGTAACCAGGCACAACGAAAGCTGGACAGCGGTAAACTGCGGACCACAGAGGTAGCAAACGCTTACTCCAACCACCTAACTCAACTGCTGCGGAATGCTCCAACACCTGACAATATAACCTCGCAGTGTCAAAATATAGCCCACTCCTTAGAACGGGCTGCGAGAAGCGTACTTGGGTACTCAAAGCCGTCTCAAGAAGATGCCTGGTACGATGATGAATGTCGCACTGCCACGAGGGAGACGGTTGCTGCATACAAGGCGAAACTGCAGCCAATGGCAACGCGAGCTGTTCGTGAACGGCACAGGGAGAAGAGACGACAGGCAACTCGTCTTTTTAGAAGAAAAAAGAAGGAGCTGAAGAAGAGGCAGGATGAGTGCACTGAGTTGCTCCGAAGTAGAGGGGAAGCCCGAAAATTATACAAGAGAGTGAAAGCGAGAATGCGTGGAACAGGGTTGCCCTCCTGCAAGGACAGCGATGGTGACGGACCCGCATAACGTTCTGAAGATATGGAGAGATCACTTTAGAAATTTACTGGATACTGACACCACTCCAGAAGACCCCGCTCCAATCCATGACGATGGTATTAACTGTCCACCTACGAGCCAGAGCGAGATACGTATGGCCATCTCCCGCCTTAAAAACAACAAAGCTGCTGGAGCCGATGGTCTCCCTGCTGAATTGTTTAAGGCTGGCGGGGAGCAGCTGATTAGGAGCATGCATCAGCTCATGGAGAACATCTGGCAAGAGGAGAGCATGTCCGGGGATTGGAGTCTCAGTCTGTTATGTCCCATATACAAGAAAGGAGATCGTAGTGAATGTAAGAACTACCGTGGAATAAGCCTATTACCAATTGCGTACAAGGTCCTTTCAAGCATATTGTGTGAACGTCTAAAGCCAATTGTAGGAAAACTAATTGGACCATATCAGTGCGGCTTTAGACCTGGCAAATCTACGACGGATCAAATATTCACCTTACGACAAATCCTGGAAAAACCCATGAAAAGCAGATCGACACCTACCACCTCTTTGTCGACTACAAAGCTGCCTTCGACTCTCCAATAAGGAATAGGCTTTATGAGGCCATGTCTGAGTTTGGTATTCCTGCAAAGCTGATTCGACTTTGCAAATGTACCTTAGACAACACCAAATCCTCGGTTAAGATTGGTAAGGATCAGTCTGAACCATTTAACACGGAAAGAGGTCTCAGGCAGGGCGATAGCCTGTCCTGTACACTATTTAATATAGTTATGGAGAAGATGATGAGAAAGGCTGGTGTCAACATGTCTGGCACCATATTCCGCAAGAGCCACATGCGACTAGCCTATGCCGATGATATAGACATCATTGGCCGAAATCTGCGGGATGTTACTGCAGTTTTCTCATCACTAGAAAATGGGTTTAGCGGTCAACGAGGACAAAACAAAAATAATGATTTCGACGAACAAAGAGTCCTCTCGATGGGGACGCACCGTGAACGTTGACAATTATTGTTTTGAGGTAGTCGACGAATTTACCTACCTCGGATCTTCCGTCAACAAGACGAATAATGTCTGCCAAGAAATTCAACGGAGAATAGTGCTAGCCAATAGATGTTTCTACGGACTTCGGCAGCACTTTAGTAACACCACCTTCTCTCGGAATACTAAGAAACAGCTATACCAGGTGCTTATCTTACCTGTTCTGTTGTATGGTGCCGAATCATGGGTGCTTACTACAACGGACATACAAAACCTGAGAGTATTCGAGAGAAAAGTACTCTGAAAAATATATGGACCTATCTGTGTCGAAGGCCAGTTTCGCCATCGGATGAACCATGAGCTGTATGAGCTTTACCACGACATCGACGTAGCTAAAAGAGTCAGATTTCAACGACTTCGATGGCTGGGACATGTTGCCAGGATGGATGTAAATGCTCCAGCGAGAAAGGTGTTTGAAGGCGAACCTGAAGGACGGCGCAGAGCAGGGAGACCCAAACTCCGTTGGAAGGACCAAGTGGTGGGCGATGTGACATCATCGATGGCTTTCGTCAATTTCAAGATGAGAGGTCGCAACTTCTTCCTTCTTTTTGCAATCGGACACTTAGTTCTTGGCATATGTGCACATAAGGTTTTCATATGGATATCGACGGCTTCCAATTAATATCCAGGTGAGATCCCAACCTATTTCAAGATATGGTCTAAAATGTATCTTAATGATTTTCGAACTATCGTATGGTGATCACAGGATTAGATAAGAGGAAACTGTTAATTAGCAGCATTTTGCAAACAAATTTTTGTGTTGAGTTAGGAAATTTTTATCAAAGCATAAGATTTGCCCAAGGTATGTTGGTTGTATAAGCATAAACAACCTTTTATTTCCGATTTTCCCAGAATTATCCTGGCAAAGTTCTATCGAAATACTTTCCAAGTACTCTACCTATAAAATATATTGATTATACCACATTTTTAAAAAAACGGTTTACCAACATCAAAAAACCGGTTAAACCGGTTATTCGAAAAATCCATTTTTGAAAAAACCGGCATACAGTTTGGGAGAATAAAACCCAGTTGAACGGATTTCGGTTTCGTGTTTAAAAACTATAGTCATAGCACACATGCCCCAAGGAAAATAGTATACAGCGGAAAACTTCAAACTAACTATACACACTTAGAAATTTCTGTGTTGGTGACACAGCAATCAATCGATAGTGTGCTGGTACACACTGTCTCTGACCATCTGTTTTTGGTCACCATTTATAACTACAGTCATAACTACACAGTTTGGTTGCTGTATTAGTATCACCGACACAGTATGAGTTGCTGAGAAATGGCACCAACACATTATATGTAACAAGTGCAGCAGCAAAAAAAAATTCATCTATCAGTAGCAGCACGTACAAAGTAATTCCAAGCGAATCGGTCTTTTGCGACCAGTAGATAATTATTCACACCAAGTGTAGACAACAGCTCTTTCACCTGGTCGAACCAATGGAGTTTTGGTCGCCCCCTCCTGCACTTTTCGAGCCGGAGCGTTTTCGTCCATTCGTACAATGTGTCCAAGCCAGCGCATTCGGTCTATTTGAACGCGCTTGACTACGTCGATGTCGTTGTACAGCTCACACAGCTCAGGACTCACTGTTAATGATGATGGGTCCAAATATTTTGCGTAGTATTTTTCTCTTGAATACTCCCAGAATAGATTGATCCGCTTGTGTCATTACCCAGGATTCCGCGCTATAGAGCAAGGCAGGTAGGATCCGAGTCTTGTAGAGTTGAATCTTTGTTTTTTGAGAGACCGCTTTGTCATTAAATCGCTTGCTTAGAGCATAGTAGCAGCGGTTTGCGATCAATACTCGTCTCTTGATTTCCAGGCTGAAATTATTATTTTTGTTTATGGCGAAACCAAGGTAGACAAAATCATCTACCACTTTAAAGTTATAGTTGTCAACATGTACGCAGCGTCCCAGACAAATTACTTGGTTTTGTCCTTGTTTATCACCAGACCCACTTTAGCCGACTGCTTTTCAATGCTCGAAAAAGCAGCAGTAACATCTCGCAATCCACGTCCAAAGATATCTATATCATCAGCATACGCGAGCAACATGTGACTTTTGTTGAAGATGGTACCATTCCTGTTTACTGCAGCCTTCCACATGATCATCTCCATTGCGATGTTAAAGACATCGCAGGACAGGCTGTCGCCTTGTCTAAAGCCTCGCTTGATAGAAGATGACTCTGACTCAGATTCTAATCATCGGGCATGCACTCTCTGAGCCAAATCGTGTTTATGAGCTGGTGCATACTTTAAAAAGCTCTGCCAGCAATCCATGGGCTACCGCAGCCTTACTATGTTTAAGCCATGCAATTGCCGTGCTGATCGGGTTTTGGCTCGGTGGTGGACAGTCTACTACATCGTCGATGATTGGTGTGATTTCGTCACTTATGCTGCCTTCGGGTACGAGTAGAGATTAAAAGTGTTCCCTCCATATTTGCAGCACACTCTAACGGCCCTATTCTAATAATTTGGTTACAAAAATTTGTCACTGTAAATTTGTTAAAATTTTGTAACCTAATCTTGTTACAGGTATTCTGGCAATTTAGTAACAAAGAAAAGTTCACCTTGAGGTGAAATGTAAATTATTAACAATTCATAGCTAATTTTTGAATTTTAAAAAACAAAAAATAAAAACACAATACAGAGAAAAGTAAACATATTTTTACTTTTTAGGTATTTATACACAATTGAATGAGGTTAAGGAGACAACACACACCCCAGTTAAGTGGACAGTCCAAAATGTTGGACAAATACTGTGCCATGGAGAATTGGTCACAGCCGTCACACAGGTTTCTTGGTGGTTGTTCCCTTTCCACACATTTTGCCAATCATTTCCCTAGCAAAAATGGCTAAAAGTGTTTTACCCACGACTTCAATAATTTAAAATTTTTTTTACATCTCAAAGTAGTATTCCAAAGAGCTGAAACTACCTTGTTACCTCCTTTTCGGTAGGTAACAATTGTCACGGTAACAAGGATTCGGAATACCGATTTTTTGATTTTGTAACCAAAGTAGTCTATTGTAACCGTGGTGACTATTGTAACCACGTCAGAATAGACCCGTAAGTGTCCGTGACCAGATTTCCGTCTCTGTCCTTACAGGTAAGGATCCCTGCTCCAAAACCTTTACTTTTTACCATTTGGTAGAACTTTCGGGCCTCACCTCTATCCCAGACGCTTTTCCGCCTAAAATTCATGGCATTCATTTCGCGACCGTACCTGGGCTTGTCTGAGCGTGGTTTTTCATAACCAAGTACTGTCGTTGCGGCAGTGGCCATAGAATTCGCAATATGCTGCCACTGTGTTGGTTGGAGTAGGCATTGGATAACACGGTGGTATGCAGCTTTGTCATGTCTAGCTTTCTTTGCGTTTAGTTGCGAGAGTTTTTACCACTACTTAATCGCGTGCGTACCTTGGCTGCAACTAGGTGGTGATCCGAGTCAATATTTGCACCACGCATCACAGGCACGTCTGTAGCACTTGAGACATCAATTACCAGGGGTATTTTGTATTTTGATCGGGAGATATCCAGGTTGCATTGTGGAAATCTGTATGCGGGAATCTGGTTCCACTAACAACATTGTTTCTTGCAGACGCGAAACCAACCAGTCTGAATAAAATATCGGAGATGTTGGTGTAGACTGATTTTTCCGACTGTTGAACAAAGAGTATCTTCCCTTCCTATTTTAGGATTTAAATTTCCCAGAACAATTTTAATATTATGTGCAGACCAGCGGTCATATATCTCCTTCAGGCGCTCATAGAATGCATCTTTAATGTCATCGTCTTTGTCTTCCGTCGGAGCGTGTACACAAATCAGCGTAATGTAAAAATATTTCGCCCGTATGCGAAAAGTGGCTATTCGGTTAGGATTAAACAGAGTTAAACAGCGAGACCAGGTGTCGAAGTCTATTGCCGACTATGAAATCACATCCACATTCATTCCTTTCGCAGCTATAAAAGATGTCACAGGTCTTTTGTTGTGTGCATCCATGTCTCGTCCATATCATTTCCGGTGATGTCAGCCTTGTATTTGTCAAGGACATCTACCTGTTAGATAGAGGCACCATCTCTGTATAGAGTTTGAAC
>CAXIUB010000072.1:0-24382 GCA_964034835.1 Muscina levida | reverse complement strand
GAACTTTTTAAGAAGAATGAGCTATGTCCGTCTGTCTGGCTGGCTGGCTGGCTGGCTGGCAGGCTGGCTGGATGGCTGGCTGGCTGGTCAGCAGGATAACTCGAGTAAACCTTAACGGATCGGTATGAAAATTTACCAGTATCAATATTTTTCAAAACGAACTTATGGGATTGTAAATGGGCTGAATAGCCCACCCCTTCTGGTACCTCCCATACAAAATTACCTATTTTTGGAAATTAATATTTCTTCCATAACTTCCAAACGGACAGCCGGAGGATGTTTGAATTTGGTCAGTTTATTTATCTTGCAAAAGTAGACAAACTCTAAGAAAACCGAAACCTTTGCCCCACCCATTCTGGTACCTCCCATACAAATGACCGAATTGACCCTTTTAGTTTTACATACATATCTTTTTTGCAAGTAAACTGAGATCACTCAAATTTTGCGTATGATGTTTGCTTATAAATATTAGACTCAGGTATGAATATGGACCATATCGGTTCACGCCTTCTGGTACCTCCCATACAAAATGACCTATTTTTGGAAATTATATATTTCTCCAATAACTTCAAACAGTAACTTGGGGGGTTATGAACATTGGTCGATAAATTAATGTTGTGATAGGAGGCGAAACCTCAGAGAGCCTAACTATTTGACACACCCCTTCTGGTACCTCCCATACAAATGACCGAATTGACCCTTATAGTTTTACACACATATCTTTTTTGTAAGTAAACTGAGATCACTTAAATTTTGCGTATGATGTTTGCTTATGAAAATTAGACTCAGGTATGAATATGGACTATATCAGATCACGCCTTCTGGTACCTCCCATACAAAATTACCCATTATTAGGAAATTAATATTTCTCCTATAACTTCCAAACGGACTCTTGGGGGGTAATGAAAATTGGTCGATTAATTTATGTTATTATAGGAGGCAAAACCCTAGAAAACCTTACTATTTTTAATGTTGTGATAGGAGGCGAAACCTCAGAAAACCCAACTATTTGACACACCCCTTCTGTACCTCCCACACAAAGGACCAAACTCACCCATATAGTCTTACATACATATCTTTTTTTGTAAGTGCACTGAATTCAGTCAAATTATTCGTAAGTTGTACGAAAATTTGAGTCAGGAATGAATAAGGACTGTATCGGTTCACCCCTTGTAGTACCCCCTATCAAAATAAAATTTTTTTGAAAAATTTATATTTCTCACATAAATTCCCAACCGGCACCTATTCCCCCTACACAAATAAGAAAAGTTGTGGACGATTTTGCACAACAAGCAGGGGAAAAAATATACATAAGTAATTTTATTTTAATTAAAAATCTATTCCTTTCAATAACTAAGACTTCAACAATATGTTATATTGGGTGATGTATTTATCAGTCAGTTTACCTGACTGAAATTTCTGTACTGGTTATGTTGTTTCAGTTTTTATATTTGCTCCAACTAAAAATGTTGAGTATGTACCACATTTATTGACAAACTTGATATTAATCAGACTCCTCGTCATTCAGTTTTTGTGCAGTCAAAAATTATGATGCTATTACTAAAACATCTCAAAAACTTAAATATTTTACTTAATCATAAAGTTTTGCAAATTAAAGAAATAAGTGCAATACGGAAAGGCAAAAACTTTTCATATCACTTTCATTAGATACGAGTATGACATGGAAAATAAAGAATAATATATGAGATATCAGTGCTGATGCTCCTTACTGCATTTTAGTCATTAAATTCTCTTACTGAGGCAAAACTTTTAAATGTGGTTGATTAAATATGTTATATATCACATAATTCATATTACGGACGCAGAAAAGATAAACGATAAATGTCTTAAATGAGATTATATAAACCTATTAAATTTTGAGTATATAATTGTACTTACTGCAACACAGCTTTTATTTTGGGTAATATTTAGTTTGTATTTTTATGAAAAGTTGTTGTTGTTTCACCCAACCTTCAGTTAATCATTATGATTTCATAAGTTACATTGGGGGCCATTTCAACATAAGTCGCCCTTCTCTACTCGTCACCCCTCCAACAAGTGGTGGAACTGTTGGAGGGGTGACGAGTAGAGAAAAACAAAAATTATCCTAAGACGGCTATGTATCCGCATCGATTTCTATACATTACTCCTTTGCCCATATCAAGAAATACGCACTCTCTTTCCTTTACTAGCAAATGGATTATTGTGCATAGCAAATTAAGTACCAATAAAAAAACTTTTATACGCCAGAGCAAACTCATGTAAAATCAAAAACGTTTCCGTTGCTATTAGTTGTTCAACCACAGGTATACTACGCAGTAAAACCCTGAAGCACCCTGGTAACATTTCCGCCTACACAGTTTTAATTATTTCCTAGAATTCACACCTAACCTCAGCTTCTGGGCAATAAACCGAAAATTTGTAGGTTGTAAAAAAGCAACTCATACACATACATTTTCTTCCTTTGTTTTATTATTATAAAAAAAAATGTTTTTCTCAACCATGAGATTTCCAAACAATTAACGGAAATCTTTTTGAAAGCCTATAAACCCTATACATCCGTACAAAGTTAGTTTATGTATAAGAAATACTCTAGACTTTAGTGGCAAGTATTTTGGGGATTTATTTTTATGTGTTGAAAGGTGCAACGCATTGAATGTTACATGGAAACCCATAACAGGAAGCTGTATGGTTTTATTCTTGTTTTTGTTTTCTTGTTCGCATTTGTCCTTATTTTAACCCATAAATAAGGGATGTTGTGCAGGTGTCTCAGATCTTTTCTTAGATATTTTTAGAAGAATGTGTGTCTGGAGCTTTTTGACGTTTGATGTTTTTTTAGTTTCTTTTAAAGAGTTTTAACAGACTTTAAGTCGTTCAGCTTGATGAAGTCCTTTAACGACGACAAAAAAGTAGACATATTTTGTAGTTACTTTTCGTGGTTTAAACGAATGCCAAGAAAATGTTCTTCACTTTGGGTGTTACATCTTGCTATCATGATTGTAATGTTATGATAATTATCTTTAAAATGCGTTGGTATACACATTGATGAAAGTTTTAAAGTGAATTGCTTCAGTTTTAATTCTAGGATCTTTAATAATATGTAGTCAAAATTTTAAAATATTTTATAGCTTTTACAATTAACAAATTTGGGTATTAGTTTTTCGTAAAGTTTAAATTCCTAACTTAATTAAATTTGTTTATGTTTAGGAAATTTACTTTTTAAAATTCGAATTGGATTTAGAAGTCATTATTTTATAATGTTGTTATTGTTGAAAATAACATCTGATACTGCTTACAAATGATTAATAAAGGCTTTTCAGTTTGAAGGTTTCGTACTCAAAGTATTGTTTATTGATTACACAGTGCAACACACTTTTTCGGGGGTGAACCAAACCAATATCAAACGATAGCATTTGACCTCAGTAACAAAACCCTATACTCCATTTTGATCCACCACGTCACAAATTTTTTGGTCAAAAGTCAATTTAAAGAATATGAAAACTCAACTATAAAAGTACATTTTGGGGTATTTCATGTCTTCGGAGACCTATATTAAATCATTCAGGGGAATATTTCCTCGGAACATTTCAACCCTCTAGTTGCCACCCGAGTGGGACATTTTTGGCCCAATTTTGAAAAACTGTTTATATGTCAACTTTGAACGGAGGTCAAGGCTTGGAATCTTCGATAGAAATATTCTCCGGAAAATTTCACTAAGAGTCACTGAAGACAAATAGCCTCTATGAGTCAAAGGTTACAAAATAAAATCAAAATGAAATGTTAATGGAACGTTAAAAAATCTATTTTTGAGCAAACAGTGCAACACACTTTTCGGGGGTGAACCAAACCAATATCAAACAATAGCCAATATCAAATTAAGCCTCAGTAACAAAACCCTAAACTCCATTTTGCTCCACTACGTCACAATTTTTGTTTACAGTGGTTTAAAGTTGGATTTTTTTGGTCAAAGTTAAATAAAAGAAATTGAAAAATCATGTGTAAAAATAGATTTGGGTTAGTTCATGTCTTCAGAGACCTACATTAGAACTTACCGGGGAATAATTCCTCGGAACATTTTAACCCTTTATCTGCCACCCATGCTGAACATTTTAAGAAAGTTGACTTTTAAGCTGTTTTTTAAAGTTCATCCTAAGATGTCCCATACGGTGGGAGCTAGAGGGTTCAAATGTTCTGATGAAATATTCCCCAGAAAATTTTAATGTATGTCTCCGAAGACATCAACTATAACAAATGTATATTTACACATGATTATTCAAATTGTTCATTCGACTTTTTACCAAAAAAAAATCAAACTTCAAACCACTGTATAAAAAAATTTGTGCCGTAATGGAGCAAAACGAAGTTTAGGGTTTTGTTACTGAGGTCAAATTCTACCGTTTGATATTAGTTTAGTTCAGTCCCGAAAAAGCTTGTTGCACTCTTTGCTCAAAAGCAGTCTTCTTAGCATTTTATTTTTATTTTATTTTATAACCTTTGACTCGTAGAGGATATTTGTCTTCGGTGACTCTTAGTGAAATTTTCCGGAAAATATTTTTATCGAAGTTTTTAAGCCTTGACCTTCCTCCAAAGTTGACATATAAACAGTTTTTCAAAATTGGGCCAAAAATGTCCCACACGGGTGGCAGCTAGGGGGTTAAAATGTTCCGAGGAAATATTCCCCTGAATGTTTTAGTATAGGTCTCCGAAGACATGAAATACACCAAATGTACTTTTATAGATGATTTTTTATATTCTTTGAATCGACTTTTGATCAAAAAATTCAAACTTCAAACCACTGTAAAAAAAATTGTGACGTAGTGGAGCAAAATGGAGTTTAGGGTTTTGTTACTGAGGTCAAATCCAATCGTTTGAAATTGGTTTGGTTCACCCCCGAGACAATGACCCTCAAATTGTGTCATAGTGTTATCATTATTATAAAAGCAAGATATATTAATAAGATCTATTAATAAGCTACCACCAACTATTTAAGTTGTACACGACAAGGCATCACATTAGTATAGGTTAGACCGGGTCGGTCCCCATACAAATTTTTTTTTTCTCCAAAGTCGAGGGCAAATATTAAAGATCACCTCGAGACAACTTCAAAATGAAAAATTTTTTTCCTCCCCCACCCCCGGAAAAACAGCCAAAATCGTTTTTTTATCACTGCTTTTTTGTTTGAGGCTCAATCGTTAAATCAAAGGCATCGGTGTATAGGTCTCGACGAGTGCTACATTTGTCCTATAGATGTAGCTGACATACGACATCATCTTGTAATGATGCCCTCATTTAGAGCAATTTCTACCCCTAAAATTTAAAAATATTTTTTCTCTGAATTAAAGTCCTTTAAAAACCAAGAACATTTTGCTTTGGGAGTATACAGTTTTATTGAAAAACAAAAAAGTTACGTATGAAAAGATGTATTTACACCATCAATATTAATATTTTTTCCTGTTGTTTGTATTATTACAGAAAACTATTGCATACTTCTTAGCGCTGATACAAAATGTTTATAAAAATGATTCTATACTTTGTAGCTCAAATTGTTGCACAAGTCTTAACGACATCGAAAAAAAAATTAAAAATTTTCTCGAGATAATTCATTTTTAATCTAGTTACCGACGAAATATAATTTTTATTACCAAAAAAACCTCAAAAAGAGCAAAGATATGTATGTAATTACAGCAAATATTGGCGCGACTCAAGGTCCGTTCACTACTTTCTAGTTTGGCAATAATTTTTCATTTTGATTAGTCATTCTAAGCGCTGATTTACTTAAATTTCGCACAAATGTTCAGTGTTGAAAATTGCATGGGAAGAATACAAGTGCAAAATTAAGTCTATATTTTATTATTAATACTTCCATTTTGCACCAGATATCTTTATAATTTCGTTGCTTGAATATTGGTGACGCTGAATAACTTCATCCGCATGTTTGAAAACACTATTTGCGCTAAAAAGTATGCAATAACTTGTATTTAATTATTTTTTTCAACGCTAAGAAGTATGCAATAGTTTTCTGTAATAATGCAAACAACAGGAAAAAATATTAGTGTTGATGCTGTAAATACATCTTATCATTCGTAACTTTTTTGTTTTTGAATAAAACTGTATACTTCCAAAGCAAAATGTTCTTGGTTTTTAAAGGACTTTAATTCTGAGAAAAAATATTTTTAAATTTTAGGGGTAGAAATTGCTCTAAATGAGGCCATCATTACAAGATGATGTCGTATGTCAGCGACATCTATAGGACAAATGTAGAGCTCGTCGAGACCTATACACCGATGTCTTTGATTTGACGATTGAGCCACAAACAAAAAACAGTGATAAAAAAACGATTTTGGCTGTTTTTCCGGGGAGTGGGGGAGGAAAAAAATTTTTTTTTTTAAGTTTTCTCGAGGTGATCTTTGATATTTGCCCTCGACTTTGAAAATTTTTTTTCGCGACCCGGTCTAGTATAGGTTATAAAAACAGTAAACGTATTTCGAATTTCGTATTTTGTATAAAATTATTCTTTGAAGCATCAATGAGTTTTAGAATTGTGTAAAATTTTCGAATAAATACTCTGTGTTTGATGTTACGATGTTGCACGAAGGCTGTTAGATGATGGATGACGTAGCTCAGCGACTTTATTTCAATGTAACGAACTATCTAAATGTCAAAGGTTTATGATGAACTTTGTTAATTTTAAGTGTGCTTTTATATAGCCATAACTAAATGGGGCGAAAGTGGAAGGATGTTAGTTAGGGAGGGGTACCATAAAAAATCCTTGAAATTATAGAGCATTTATGACTTCTTATTGTAAGAAAACTTTGGAGGAAATGTGGATACAGTTGATTAAAGTTAACTTAACGAGGAGTCCTCTGTAGAATGGATTGTTAAGTACTCATATCAACTGTATAAAAGTACCTGTTCTGAGATTGGTGCAGAAGGGGTGCATCTCCAAACTCGTTCTATAGTGTAAAAGATGTTTGTCTGATATTTAGTATAGCTTGCAAATTAATTATAAAATCTAGCTAAAATTGTTCCATTATTTTCCACTTTACCATCACTTGAAGAGTTAAGGGAGATTCTCTATTTTTTAATTTTTCTTCTTCTTAATTGGCAGCAGCAACAGCAAATCATCTTTTAGTATCCGCACGTAGAAAAGAATTCCAAGCGCTTCGGTCTTTTGCGCTCCGTAGATAGTTAGTCACACCAAGTGTAGATAACAGCTCTTTTACCTGGTCCATCCAATGAAGTTTTGGTCGCCCCCTCATGCGCTGCCCATCGTGTTTTTTGATGAAAAAACAGCTCGTGGTTCATTCGACGACGATACTCGCCGTTAACGATGATGTGTCCAAATATTTTGAGAAGTATTTGTCTCTCGAAGACTCCCAGAGTAGATTGATCTGCTTTTGTCATTACCCAGGATTCTGTGCTGTAGAGCAAGACAGGTAGGATTAAAGTCTGGTAGAGTTTGATCTCTGTTCTTCGAGAGAGAGTTTTGTTTAAAGCCTCGCTTGGTAGAAAATGACCCGCCATAGTTGGTACACAAACTTAGACGATCCAAGCACAGGACATAAAATACTCAGATTCCCATCATCGGACATACGTTCCCTGAGCCAAAGCGTGTTTATGAGCGGGTGAATGCATGTTGCCAATCCATCGCCGTCGACTTTAATTGGTGTGTTTTCGTCACTTACGCTGCCTTCGGGAACGAATAGAGATCGCAAGTGTTCTTTTCTTATTTTCAGCACACTCTGAGTGTCCGGGACCAGACTTTCGTGTCTGTCCTTACAAAACTGTTCCAAAACCTTTGATTTTAACCTTTTGGTAGAACTTTCTGGCTTCACCTCGATGCCTGTAGTTTTCGATATGCGGGATATCTCTTTTTTTCTTACACAGACACTTTTCCCACTTGAACAGACGTTTCATCTCCCTCCTCTTCTCATTATAACGATCCGTAACCGCACACGTCGCCATTGGCTGCAGTTTTGCCTTGTATGCAGCATCCATTTCCTCAAACTTTTCGCGACATTCATCGTCGTACCAGGACTCGTCTGAGAGTGGTTTTTCATAACGACAGTGTTCATATAATTCGAAATATGCTGCCACTGTGTGTCGAGAATATCAGAACTAGGGGGGTTTGTTTGAAGCAATTGAGAGACTTGGTTGGATAAGGCATTGGCTATCCCGGTGGTATGCATCTTTGTCTAACTTTCTTTGCATTTGGTTACGAGTGTTTTTAGCACTACTTTATCTTGCTTGTACCTTGGCTGCAACTAGGTTGTGATCCGAGTCAACATTTGCACCGCACATCACACGCACATTCATAACGCTTGAGACATGCCTTCCATCAATTACCACGTGATCAATCTGACTAAGTGTATTTTGATCGGGAATATCTAGGTTGCTTTGTGGATATCTATAGGCGGGAACCTGGTTCCACTCACAACCATGTTTCTTGCCGAAGCGAAACTAACCAGTCTGAATCCGTTATCGGAGGTGTTGTTGTGTAAACTTGATTTTCCGACTGCTGAACCAAGAGCATCTGCCCTTCCTTATTTAGCATTAAAATCTTTTTAAAGAACAATTTCAATGTCATGTGCAGGGCAGTGGTCATATATCATCTTAAAGATATCATAGAAGGCATTTTTAGTGGCATCGTCTTTGTCTTAGGTCGGCGTGTAGCATGCCATTACTTAACATTGTGCCTTCTCACATTTGCTAGCGCTCAACGGATTTTCAGTGGCATTGCCGGGGAATACGTAATCTCTCGGACGCTGTGAGCTGCTTAGGAACCTCCAAAGAGATCTTCTTGTTAGCCTCAAATGAATAATAATCAGAAAATCTCAAATTAGAAAATTTCCCTTTCCCCTTTATTTTTTAATACTTGGCATAAATTGACCTTAATGCTTATAATTGCAAGATTGTTGAATAAATAAACTGAAAATATCAATAGATGATATTCCACTATTACATCACTCCAGCTTTACTTCTATCACGAAAATACATTCCTTCTATGTATATTATATTAATTTATTATATAATATATATATTATAGTATATTAATACAGTGACCTTCCATATAATAACATAACATAACACATTTCAAGGCAATAATTTCAATACAATCACAGTGGCATTAGCAGGTGGTAGAATTTTAATGTCTCACTCTCCCCATATGGTGGTTTTTTATTTGCAGCACAAAGAAGAAAATCCTCACAAATTCTCTCCATTACTTTCTTAAGAATTTAATTACCTCACAAAGAAATTACAATTACAATTGCTAACAACACTCTTTGTGAGTTGCTCGCGTTATATAGCCTGCAAACACGTAAGTCTATAATATTTCATCTAATAATGCAAAGAACACATTCTTTTGTATCGGCAAAATATTTCAAAGGTTAGCGACCCTAATGGAACAACATGTTTGCACTTGAGACCCTTAAAGGTACGTACGAAATGCTCAAGTACCAAATCATTGTTTCTTTCATTTGATACCGAAGGCATAGGATCAAAAAATATGTAATTTAAAAGGAAATTTTCTACTAACAAACACGACATCTTTAAACATTTAGACTAATAGAGAAATTCGATGTAATGTCGCTGATCTTAAAGTTACACCAATTTCTTCGTTTTAAAGCGCCAACATGTGGCACGAAATATTTGTGCACAACTCTCGTAAAATATAAAGCGAATTTTGAATAATTGCACACAAAGTTTGGGTGATTGAAACTGATTTCCGCCGCTGCTTTTAGGTCCATTGTTAATGGTTGTTTTATATAATATCGTAAATATAATAAAGTTTAAAACTGTATAACTAATGACAGAGTAATACAGCAAACATTCTACTAAAAAGTGCACATTATGTCGCTCATAAAGTATAAAGCGCAGAACGTGAAATATTGCGGCAGGCATAAACAATATCCTATTAATATTATAAATGTGAATGTCTGTCTGTTTGTTTATTTGTTTGTTTGTTTGTATGTTTGTTGCTCAATCACGCCTAAACGGCTGCACCGATTTAAATGAAATTCGGAAGACAGTTAGTATACTTTATGGAAATTACTATAGGCTATATATTATGTAATTTTTTACCCTATGGGCGGAGTGGGCGTGGCAAAACTTTTTTTAAAGCTAGAGAGATAAAATTTGATACCCAGAATGTACTCGACAACACGAATATGAATACGCAGACGAAATTTAAATTTTGGACCCAATGGGCGGAGTGGGCGTGGCAAAACATTTTTTAGAGCTAGAGATATAAAATTTGATACCCAGATTGTACTCGACAACACGAATTTAAATTTGCTGACTAAATTTTAAATTTGGGCAAATGGGCATAGTGGGCGTGGCAATTGTTATTATTATATGGAAGGTCACTGTATTAATATACTATAATATATATATTATATAATAAATTAATATAATATACATAGAAGGAATGTATTTTCGTGATAGAAGTAAAGCTGGAGTGATGTAATAGTGGAATATCATCTATTGATATTTTCAGTTTATTTATTCAACAATCTTGCAATTATAAGCATTAAGGTCAATTTATGCCAAGTATTAAAAAATAAAGGGGAAAGGGAAATTTTCTAATTTGAGATTTTCTGATTATTATTCATTTGAGGCTAACAAGAAGATCTCTTTGGAGGTTCCTAAGCAGCTCACAGCGTCCGAGAGATTACGTATTCCCCGGCAATGCCACTGAAAATCCGTTGAGCGCTAGCAAATGTGAGAAGGCACAATGTTAAGTAATGGCATGCTACACGCCGACCTAAGACAAAGACGATGCCACTAAAAATGCCTTCTATGATATCTTTAAGATGATATATGACCACTGCCCTGCACATGACATTGAAATTGTTCTTTAAAAAGATTTTAATGCTAAATAAGGAAGGGCAGATGCTCTTGGTTCAGCAGTCGGAAAATCAAGTTTACACAACAACACCTCCGATAACGGATTCAGACTGGTTAGTTTCGCTTCGGCAAGAAACATGGTTGTGAGTGGAACCAGGTTCCCGCCTATAGATATCCACAAAGCAACCTAGATATTCCCGATCAAAATACACTTAGTCAGATTGATCACGTGGTAATTGATGGAAGGCATGTCTCAAGCGTTATGAATGTGCGTGTGATGTGCGGTGCAAATGTTGACTCGGATCACAACCTAGTTGCAGCCAAGGTACAAGCAAGATAAAGTAGTGCTAAAAACACTCGTAACCAAATGCAAAGAAAGTTAGACAAAGATGCATACCACCGGGATAGCCAATGCCTTATCCAACCAAGTCTCTCAATTGCTTCAAACAAACCCCCCTAGTTCTGATATTCTCGACACACAGTGGCAGCATATTTCGAATTATATGAACACTGTCGTTATGAAAAACCACTCTCAGACGAGTCCTGGTACGACGATGAATGTCGCGAAAAGTTTGAGGAAATGGATGCTGCATACAAGGCAAAACTGCAGCCAATGGCGACGTGTGCGGTTACGGATCGTTATAATGAGAAGAGGAGGGAGATGAAACGTCTGTTCAAGTGGGAAAAGTGTCTGTGTAAGAAAAAAAGAGATATCCCGCATATCGAAAACTACAGGCATCGAGGTGAAGCCAGAAAGTTCTACCAAAAGGTTAAAATCAAAGGTTTTGGAACAGTTTTGTAAGGACAGACACGAAAGTCTGGTCCCGGACACTCAGAGTGTGCTGAAAATAAGAAAAGAACACTTGCGATCTCTATTCGTTCCCGAAGGCAGCGTAAGTGACGAAAACACACCAATTAAAGTCGACGGCGATGGATTGGCAACATGCATTCACCCGCTCATAAACACGCTTTGGCTCAGGGAACGTATGTCCGATGATGGGAATCTGAGTATTTTATGTCCTGTGCTTGGATCGTCTAAGTTTGTGTACCAACTATGGCGGGTCATTTTCTACCAAGCGAGGCTTTAAACAAAACTCTCTCTCGAAGAACAGAGATCAAACTCTACCAGACTTTAATCCTACCTGTCTTGCTCTACAGCACAGAATCCTGGGTAATGACAAAAGCAGATCAATCTACTCTGGGAGTCTTCGAGAGACAAATACTTCTCAAAATATTTGGACACATCATCGTTAACGGCGAGTATCGTCGTCGAATGAACCACGAGCTGTTTTTTCATCAAAAAACACGATGGGCAGCGCATGAGGGGGCGACCAAAACTTCATTGGATGGACCAGGTAAAAGAGCTGTTATCTACACTTGGTGTGACTAACTATCTACGGAGCGCAAAAGACCGAAGCGCTTGGAATTCTTTTCTACGTGCGGATACTAAAAGATGATTTGCTGTTGCTGCTGCCAATTAAGAAGAAGAAAAATTAAAAAATAGAGAATCTCCCTTAACTCTTCAAGTGATGGTAAAGTGGAAAATAATGGAACAATTTTAGCTAGATTTTATAATTAATTTGCAAGCTATACTAAATATCAGACAAACATCTTTTACACTATAGAACGAGTTTGGAGATGCACCCCTTCTGCACCAATCTCAGAACAGGTACTTTTATACAGTTGATATGAGTACTTAACAATCCATTCTACAGAGGACTCCTCGTTAAGTTAACTTTAATCAACTGTATCCACATTTCCTCCAAAGTTTTCTTACAATAAGAAGTCATAAATGCTCTATAATTTCAAGGATTTTTTATGGTACCCCTCCCTAACTAACATCCTTCCACTTTCGCCCCATTTAGTTATGGCTATATAAAAGCACACTTAAAATTAACAAAGTTCATCATAAACCTTTGACATTTAGATAGTTCGTTACATTGAAATAAAGTCGCTGAGCTACGTCATCCATCATCTAACAGCCTTCGTGCAACATCGTAACATCAAACACAGAGTATTTATTCGAAAATTTTACACAATTCTAAAACTCATTGATGCTTCAAAGAATAATTTTATACAAAATACGAAATTCGAAATACGTTTACTGTTTTTATAACCTATACTAGACCGGGTCGCGAAAAAAAATTTTCAAAGTCGAGGGCAAATATCAAAGATCACCTCGAGAAAACTTAAAAAAAAAAATTTTTTTCCTCCCCCACTCCCCGGAAAAACAGCCAAAATCGTTTTTTTATCACTGTTTTTTGTTTGTGGCTCAATCGTCAAATCAAAGACATCGGTGTATAGGTCTCGACGAGCTCTACATTTGTCCTATAGATGTCGCTGACATACGACATCATCTTGTAATGATGGCCTCATTTAGAGCAATTTCTACCCCTAAAATTTAAAAATATTTTTTCTCAGAATTAAAGTCCTTTAAAAACCAAGAACATTTTGCTTTGGAAGTATACAGTTTTATTCAAAAACAAAAAAGTTACGAATGATAAGATGTATTTACAGCATCAACACTAATATTTTTTCCTGTTGTTTGCATTATTACAGAAAACTATTGCATACTTCTTAGCGTTGAAAAAAATAATTAAATACAAGTTATTGCATACTTTTTAGCGCAAATAGTGTTTTCAAACATGCGGATGAAGTTATTCAGCGTCACCAATATTCAAGCAACGAAATTATAAAGATATCTGGTGCAAAATGGAAGTATTAATAATAAAATATAGACTTAATTTTGCACTTGTATTCTTCCCATGCAATTTTCAACACTGAACATTTGTGCGAAATTTAAGTAAATCAGCGCTTAGAATGACTAATCAAAATGAAAAATTATTGCCAAACTAGAAAGTAGTGAACGGACCTTGAGTCGCGCCAATATTTGCTGTAATTACATACATATCTTTGCTCTTTTTGAGGTTTTTTTGGTAATAAAAATTATATTTCGTCGGTAACTAGATTAAAAATGAATTATCTCGAGAAAATTTTTAATTTTTTTTTCGATGTCGTTAAGACTTGTGCAACAATTTGAGCTACAAAGTATAGAATCATTTTTATAAACATTTTGTATCAGCGCTAAGAAGTATGCAATAGTTTTCTGTAATAATACAAACAACAGGAAAAAATATTAATATTGATGGTGTAAATACATCTTTTCATACGTAACTTTTTTGTTTTTCAATAAAACTGTATACTCCCAAAGCAAAATGTTCTTGGTTTTTAAAGGACTTTAATTCAGAGAAAAAATATTTTTAAATTTTAGGGGTAGAAATTGCTCTAAATGAGGGCATCATTACAAGATGATGTCGTATGTCAGCTACATCTATAGGACAAATGTAGCACTCGTCGAGACCTATACACCGATGCCTTTGATTTAACGATTGAGCCTCAAACAAAAAAGCAGTGATAAAAAAACGATTTTGGCTGTTTTTCCGGGGGTGGGGGAGGAAAAAAATTTTTCATTTTGAAGTTGTCTCGAGGTGATCTTTAATATTTGCCCTCGACTTTGGAGAAAAAAAAAATTTGTATGGGGACCGACCCGGTCTAACCTATACTAATGTGATGCCTTGTCGTGTACAACTTAAATAGTTGGTGGTAGCTTATTAATAGATCTTATTAATATATCTTGCTTTTATAATAATGATAACACTATGACACAATTTGAGGGTCATTGTCTCGGGGGTGAACCAAACCAATTTCAAACGATTGGATTTGACCTCAGTAACAAAACCCTAAACTCCATTTTGCTCCACTACGTCACAATTTTTTTTACAGTGGTTTGAAGTTTGAATTTTTTGATCAAAAGTCGATTCAAAGAATATAAAAAATCATCTATAAAAGTACATTTGGTGTATTTCATGTCTTCGGAGACCTATACTAAAACATTCAGGGGAATATTTCCTCGGAACATTTTAACCCCCTAGCTGCCACCCGTGTGGGACATTTTTGGCCCAATTTTGAAAAACTGTTTATATGTCAACTTTGGAGGAAGGTCAAGGCTTAAAAACTTCGATAAAAATATTTTCCGGAAAATTTCACTAAGAGTCACCGAAGACAAATATCCTCTACGAGTCAAAGGTTATAAAATAAAATAAAAATAAAATGCTAAGAAGACTGCTTTTGAGCAAAGAGTGCAACAAGCTTTTTCGGGACTGAACTAAACTAATATCAAACGGTAGAATTTGACCTCAGTAACAAAACCCTAAACTTCGTTTTGCTCCATTACGGCACAAATTTTTTTATACAGTGGTTTGAAGTTTGATTTTTTTTTGGTAAAAAGTCGAATGAACAATTTGAATAATCATGTGTAAATATACATTTGTTATAGTTGATGTCTTCGGAGACATACATTAAAATTTTCTGGGGAATATTTCATCAGAACATTTGAACCCTCTAGCTCCCACCGTATGGGACATCTTAGGATGAACTTTAAAAAACAGCTTAAAAGTCAACTTTCTTAAAATGTTCAGCATGGGTGGCAGATAAAGGGTTAAAATGTTCCGAGGAATTATTCCCCGGTAAGTTCTAATGTAGGTCTCTGAAGACATGAACTAACCCAAATCTATTTTTACACATGATTTTTCAATTTCTTTTATTTAACTTTGACCAAAAAAATCCAACTTTAAACCACTGTAAACAAAAATTGTGACGTAGTGGAGCAAAATGGAGTTTAGGGTTTTGTTACTGAGGCTTAATTTGATATTGGCTATTGTTTGATATTGGTTTGGTTCACCCCCGAAAAGTGTGTTGCACTGTTTGCTCAAAAATAGATTTTTTAACGTTCCATTAACATTTCATTTTGATTTTATTTTGTAACCTTTGACTCATAGAGGCTATTTGTCTTCAGTGACTCTTAGTGAAATTTTCCGGAGAATATTTCTATCGAAGATTCCAAGCCTTGACCTCCGTTCAAAGTTGACATATAAACAGTTTTTCAAAATTGGGCCAAAAATGTCCCACTCGGGTGGCAACTAGAGGGTTGAAATGTTCCGAGGAAATATTCCCCTGAATGATTTAATATAGGTCTCCGAAGACATGAAATACCCCAAAATGTACTTTTATAGTTGAGTTTTCATATTCTTTAAATTGACTTTTGACCAAAAAATTTGTGACGTGGTGGATCAAAATGGAGTATAGGGTTTTGTTACTGAGGTCAAATGCTATCGTTTGATATTGGTTTGGTTCACCCCCGAAAAAGTGTGTTGCACTGTGTAATCAATAAACAATACTTTGAGTACGAAACCTTCAAACTGAAAAGCCTTTATTAATCATTTGTAAGCAGTATCAGATGTTATTTTCAACAATAACAACATTATAAAATAATGACTTCTAAATCCAATTCGAATTTTAAAAAGTAAATTTCCTAAACATAAACAAATTTAATTAAGTTAGGAATTTAAACTTTACGAAAAACTAATACCCAAATTTGTTAATTGTAAAAGCTATAAAATATTTTAAAATTTTGACTACATATTATTAAAGATCCTAGAATTAAAACTGAAGCAATTCACTTTAAAACTTTCATCAATGTGTATACCAACGCATTTTAAAGATAATTATCATAACATTACAATCATGATAGCAAGATGTAACACCCAAAGTGAAGAACATTTTCTTGGCATTCGTTTAAACCACGAAAAGTAACTACAAAATATGTCTACTTTTTTGTCGTCGTTAAAGGACTTCATCAAGCTGAACGACTTAAAGTCTGTTAAAACTCTTTAAAAGAAACTAAAAAAACATCAAACGTCAAAAAGCTCCAGACACACATTCTTCTAAAAATATCTAAGAAAAGATCTGAGACACCTGCACAACATCCCTTATTTATGGGTTAAAATAAGGACAAATGCGAACAAGAAAACAAAAACAAGAATAAAACCATACAGCTTCCTGTTATGGGTTTCCATGTAACATTCAATGCGTTGCACCTTTCAACACATAAAAATAAATCCCCAAAATACTTGCCACTAAAGTCTAGAGTATTTCTTATACATAAACTAACTTTGTACGGATGTATAGGGTTTATAGGCTTTCAAAAAGATTTCCGTTAATTGTTTGGAAATCTCATGGTTGAGAAAAACATTTTTTTTTATAATAATAAAACAAAGGAAGAAAATGTATGTGTATGAGTTGCTTTTTTACAACCTACAAATTTTCGGTTTATTGCCCAGAAGCTGAGGTTAGGTGTGAATTCTAGGAAATAATTAAAACTGTGTAGGCGGAAATGTTACCAGGGTGCTTCAGGGTTTTACTGCGTAGTATACCTGTGGTTGAACAACTAATAGCAACGGAAACGTTTTTGATTTTACATGAGTTTGCTCTGGCGTATAAAAGTTTTTTTATTGGTACTTAATTTGCTATGCACAATAATCCATTTGCTAGTAAAGGAAAGAGAGTGCGTATTTCTTGATATGGGCAAAGGAGTAATGTATAGAAATCGATGCGGATACATAGCCGTCTTAGGATAATTTTTGTTTTTCTCTACTCGTCACCCCTCCAACAGTTCCACCACTTGTTGGAGGGGTGACGAGTAGAGAAGGGCGACTTATGTTGAAATGGCCCCCAATGTAACTTATGAAATCATAATGATTAACTGAAGGTTGGGTGAAACAACAACAACTTTTCATAAAAATACAAACTAAATATTACCCAAAATAAAAGCTGTGTTGCAGTAAGTACAATTATATACTCAAAATTTAATAGGTTTATATAATCTCATTTAAGACATTTATCGTTTATCTTTTCTGCGTCCGTAATATGAATTATGTGATATATAACATATTTAATCAACCACATTTAAAAGTTTTGCCTCAGTAAGAGAATTTAATGACTAAAATGCAGTAAGGAGCATCAGCACTGATATCTCATATATTATTCTTTATTTTCCATGTCATACTCGTATCTAATGAAAGTGATATGAAAAGTTTTTGCTTTCCGTATTGCACTTATTTCTTTAATTTGCAAAACTTTATGATTAAGTAAAATATTTAAGTTTTTGAGATGTTTTAGTAATAGCATCATAATTTTTGACTGCACAAAAACTGAATGACGAGGAGTCTGATTAATATCAAGTTTGTCAATAAATGTGGTACATACTCAACATTTTTTAGTTGGAGCAAATATAAAAACTGAAACAACATAACCAGTACAGAAATTTCAGTCAGGTAAACTGACTGATAAATACCATCACCCAATATAACATATTGTTGAAGTCTTAGTTATTGAAAGGAATAGATTTTTAATTAAAATAAAATTACTTATGTATATTTTTTCCCCTGCTTGTTGTGCAAAATCGTCCACAACTTTTCTTATTTGTGTAGGGGGAATAGGTGCCGGTTGGGAATTTATGTGAGAAATATAAATTTTTCAAAAAAATTTTATTTTGATAGGGGGTACTACAAGGGGTGAACCGATACAGTCCTTATTCATTCCTGACTCAAATTTTCGTACAACTTACGAATAATTTGACTGAATTCAGTGCACTTACAAAAAAAGATATGTATGTAAGACTATATGGGTGAGTTTGGTCCTTTGTGTGGGAGGTACCAGAAGGGGTGTGTCAAATAGTTGGGTTTTCTGAGGTTTCGCCTCCTATCACAACATTAAAAATAGTAAGGTTTTCTAGGGTTTTGCCTCCTATAATAACATAAATTAATCGACCAATTTTCATTACCCCCCAAGAGTCCGTTTGGAAGTTATAGGAGAAATATTAATTTCCTAATAATGGGTAATTTTGTATGGGAGGTACCAGAAGGCGTGATCTGATATAGTCCATATTCATACCTGAGTCTAATTTTCATAAGCAAACATCATACGCAAAATTTAAGTGATCTCAGTTTACTTACAAAAAAGATATGTGTGTAAAACTATAAGGGTCAATTCGGTCATTTGTATGGGAGGTACCAGAAGGGGTGTGTCAAATAGTTAGGCTCTCTGAGGTTTCGCCTCCTATCACAACATTAATTTATCGACCAATGTTCATAACCCCCCAAGTTACTGTTTTGAAGTTATTGGAGAAATATATAATTTCCAAAAATAGGTCATTTTGTATGGGAGGTACCAGAAGGCGTGAACCGATATGGTCCATATTCATACCTGAGTCTAATATTTATAAGCAAACATCATACGCAAAATTTGAGTGATCTCAGTTTACTTGCAAAAAAGATATGTATGTAAAACTAAAAGGGTCAATTCGGTCATTTGTATGGGAGGTACCAGAATGGGTGGGGCAAAGGTTTCGGTTTTCTTAGAGTTTGTCTACTTTTGCAAGATAAATAAACTGACCAAATTCAAACATCCTCCGGCTGTCCGTTTGGAAGTTATGGAAGAAATATTAATTTTCCAAAAATAGGTAATTTTGTATGGGAGGTACCAGAAGGGGTGGGGCTATTCAGCCCATTTACAATCCCATAAGTTCGTTTTGAAAAATATTGATACTGGTAAATTTTCATACCGATCCGTTAAGGTTTACTCGAGTTATCCTGCTGACCAGCCAGCCAGCCATCCAGCCAGCCTGCCAGCCAGCCAGCCAGCCAGCCAGACAGACGGACATAGCTCATTCTTCTTAAAAAGTTCTGAAACGAATTTGGTCTTAAGATACTTGGGGTCTAACTCGTCTCCTTAAATGCGTTACACTTTTTTTCGTATCAAATGATATATACCCTCATCCCTAAGGGTGATGGTATAAAAACTTGTTTTGAAAATATAGAATGATAAGTAGAAAACACATATATATCAGTAAGCATATTTTAGCGTTAATGTTTCCTTGTAAGTTAAAATTTATATTAAAGAAAAATTCAAAAACTAATAACACTGTAAGTTCGTCAAAATTACACATAACTGGTAAAGTGATTATCTTTGGCTATGCCGAAGCTTAGATACCCTTCATCATTTGTAAAAATGGTGATAAAACTGGTTATTTGCACTACAACTATATTTTGTTAAACTTTGTACCACAAAACAAGGGAGTTTTTAGAAATGTTTCGCTTAGAGAACAGAAACTTGCATATCCGTAACTCTTTTACTGTGGCAGTAGTCGCGGACACAGTCGGACGGACATGTTTTAATCGACTCAGAGTCTACGTCCCTTCTCGACGTAAATGACGGACATAGAGTAGAATAGAGCAGCGTAGAATATAATACTGAGCTTAACTAGTTTATGTGACCATAGCATATTTTTATGAATTTAAAAATGGTAATTTGTGAGGGTTGTGGGAGTAGTTTAAGTCCGATCTAGACTATCTTATAACTTAACCTCTGCTTCTGGACAGAAGCTTACATACCAAGTTTCAGCACGAAAGCTCATAAACTACAGGGGCATACAGACGGATACCCCCAAAAAGAAGGAGTTTGTATTAAAGGTGAGAAAAGTATGCGTCCGATCTTGCTCATCTTACGACGTAACCTCCTATTATATATATTTAGTAACCTACGGCTGTAATCGTGGAGGCAGTTAGGCGGCCACCTCAAAAAAGGTGGAGTTTGTATGGGAGGTGGGATTAGTTTTTAACCGACCTTGCTCTTATTAGAAAGTAACCTCCGATTAGAGGATAGAATCTTCCGTATAAAATGTCAGCTATATACCTCTTAAACTACGGCTGTAATCGTAGGGATAGACCCCAAAAAGGGGGAGTTTGTATGGGAGTTGGAAGTAGTTTTTGACCGATCGGGCTTACCTTAGAACTTAATTTTCGATTTGAGGATAGAAGTTGGCATTCAAAACTTCAGCTCGATATCTCTGCTGCTGTTATCGCGGGGACGGACCGAATGACAGACAAACAGACGGTCACCTTAAAATCGACATAGATTTCGATGCTGATCCTTTATGTATATATATTGTCATACCTATCACGCCTCCTTATGGGCGTTACAAATGGAAGAACAAAATTAATATACCCTTCACACTGTGAATGCGCGTGGTGAAGGGTATAAAAACACAGAGACACCTCAACTTAATTTTGGGCCGTAGAACACAGTGGTATAATCCGTTTTAAAAGATTAGGTCAAAATAAAGAGTTATTTTTATCTTGTTAGTATTTCATGTATTTTATAGTTATACAAGCTGAATGCTTATATATGGCATGATCGTTTGAACACGTGACTGCCATGAGGGAGATCCCTGGTTCAATTTCCGTCGCCAGTCATCTACATTTTTCTTTCATTGCCGGCCCCCTCGATGTTGTCGACAGCAACGTCGCAGTATAAGTGTCGAGTGAATCTGCATGTCAATGTTAGTAAAAGCTTCTCAAACAGTGACGTTCGCATTCGTCAATAAACAAGTTGGTGCCGTTAGGTGTAAATCTAAAAATAGAAAGTGTGTTAATATACAACAATGCTAGAAGCTATCCCATACCTCATTCATGGGGAGCAAAGGGAACTTAAGTTTAAGTTTTACTGACAAAATCTTTAAAAAATTCTCATTATTTCGCTCCCGTCATCATTCATACCATGAATGAGGTATGTGATAGCCTCTCGCGTTGTTGTGAATTAATACGCTTTCTATTTTTAGATTCACAACTAACGGCACCTACTTGTTTATCGACGAATGCAAACGTCACTGTTTGTGAAGCTCTTACTAGACACGCCGATTGACTCGACACTTATACTGCGAAGTTGCTGTCAACAACATTCGAGGGGAGCCGACAATGAAAGAACAATTTATTTTTAAGATGACTGGAGCCAGGTTTGAACCTGCGATCTCCCGCATGGTAGTCGCGTGTTCTAACCACTATGCCACTGCGGGTCCCAAACGTACATTTAAATTAATTAAAAAACGAATTTACATTAAAAAAGTATGACGAACAATTTCAGAAGATTATCCATTTTTACTGGTATTATGACGACTGTGACCAAATGGTAACAGCTTTAAAACAGGTAAATAAAAAGAACCAAGTACAAAATAATTCATGCAATAGGTTTTTATGATATTTGATATTCTTCTTAAATAACAAAAACTAAAAGTCTTTAATATATCAGTCTTTAAACAATAAAAAATTTTTCTTAATATGGAGTGACTTTTCATATCCCTCCATATTGCTTTTTTGCGCACATGAGAAAAACATCTATTATTAATGATCCCCCACTCTCGCTACTGACATCTGATCGCATAGCGATAAATCAAGAATGAAAGATCAAAGCATGCTTTGATGAAATTAAAAAAGAAAATTCTTGACATTAATTCCTATGTTTATTTTATTGCGTGCAATATCTAACGCTGTCAACGTTACCATATGGTAACAGTCGTCACTAATAGGTTAATATAGGTGTGTGCATGCCTGCATTATTTCATCAGACAGACTGACCCCAGAGCGTATGATTAATGTTGAATAATATCGCAGTGCCCATTCGCCATACAACACATACACAAAGTGTCTTCAAGCTAAAATACTAGTAAGATAACAAAGAGCGACAGAAAAAGTAAAGTCGATATACCTGGGAAATTATACTTTTTATACCATCACCCTTAGGGATGAGGGTATATATCATTTGATACGACCCAAAAGTGTAACACATAGAAGGAGTGACTTTAGACCCTAGGTTTCTTTGAACCAAATTCGATTCATGACTTTTTAAGTCGTTTGAGCCATGTCCGTCTGTCTGTCTGTCTGGTGGCTGTCCGGCTGGTTCGCACGATAACTTTCGAAAGACGCAACCAAATGTTTTGAAATTTTGCACGAGTTATTTTTTTCTGAAAACTACTTACGGTATTGCAAATGGGCTACATGGCCTCGCCCCTTCTAGTACCTCCCATTCAAATACATCATTCCGCCCACTTTAGAAATCGAGTAATAATATCAATACACCCTACGGGATCGTCCCCAAATTCTGTATTTAGTAAAGCTACAACAGGATAAAGTTTTGGAAAAAATTTTGAAAGCCTAACCACGCCCCTTCTGGTACCTCCCATACAAACCTACCTTTCCGCCCACTATGGAGATGGAGAAATAATATCAATAAATCAACGTGATCGTACCCAAATTCTATTTTTAGTAAAGCAATAATATATATTATAAAATATATAAATAAATGAAATGAAATAACGGGACAAAGTTTTGGAGAACAAATTGGAAGTCTAGACACGCCCCTCATGGTACCTCCCATACAAATGTACCTTTCCGCCCACTTTATGGATGTAGTAATAATATCAGTACACCCAAGACAATCGTGCCCAAATTCTGTATATAGTAAAGCTATAACAGGATAAAGTTATGGGGAATAAATCTGGAGCCTAAACACACCCCTTCTTGTACCTCACATACAAATGTACCACTTCGCCCACTTTCGAAATCGAGTAATAACATCAATATAATAGAAAATTATTTGTTTTACTGAGGGTATGGGTAAATGTAAGTCGGGTTGCCCGACTGAAACTTTCTAACTGGTTTTAATTACAAATCGATTAATTTCAATAACTCAAGACTTAAACAATATCTTATAGTGGGTGATGGTATTTATCAGTCAGTTTATCTGACTGAAATTTCTGTACTGGTTTTTTTGACCATTCAATAAAACTTTACTAACATGTCTGACTCACCAACACAAAATGGCATGCTAGCAAACAACAAAATATTAAACAAGTGCTTTAATACGGAAAATTCAAATATCCTTCTTATACCCTGATGATACCGAATTATTCTATTTAACTGTTTGAACTTCTAGCTGCTTCTGTTGGCACTGCCGCTGCTTTCACAAGCTGAATGCTAAATTTAATTTGCCATAATCCAATCTCATATTATTAGTCCCCCTAGAGGATGTTCCGTTGTCATTAGCAAAACAAATCTGCTTACAATTTGCATTTCACGTTGATTATAGCTCTTGTTTTTGGGTTCACAGAATTTCTCCATTATATATATTTTTTATTTGCCATTCCTGTGTCGTCCACCACGAGTTGGTGATAAATTTTTTGCGCTATTCGTTAGAATAAATCTGTGCAACATTTTTCACTGCACACTAAATATTTGACCTGCTACCAGCTTTTCTTCATAATTGCATTATTCAATTATTATTTAATCTCTTAATTATACTTCACCGTTCTACTTTGTCATTCTCTGGGATAAAGAGATTTTGGAAATATTAAAGCCATTAATTGGATGTGTGTGTGTGTTCATAGGCTTACACAAATTACTTCTTACTGTTGACTATGCCAATGATTGGAGGAATAAATGATCATCTTCTTAGTTTCATATTAAAAATTTAATTTCATCTTAATGACAAGGCAAATTACAAATAATCGTACGTACAAATCAGACAATATATTAATTTTCGGTCAGCGCTATTTATTTTTGGGCAAACAATGCAACGCACTTTTTGAGGAGTGAACCAAACCAATATCAAACGATAGCGTTTGACCTCATTAACAGTACCTTAAACTCCATTTTGCACCACTATGTCACAATTTTTTTTTTTGTACTGTTGTTTGAAGTTTGATTTTTTAGTCAAAAGCCAAATAAAATAATACGAAAAATCATGTTTTAAGAAAGAATTCTCACTTTGTTGTGAGATTCTGGTGCAAAAGACTTGATAAACG
>CAXIUB010000071.1:0-122162 GCA_964034835.1 Muscina levida | reverse complement strand
CGGTAAGGAATTCAGAATAAAAAAAACGTACATTCTCTGCACAATTTTGTTTTCAATAATACAAAAAAAGAATTTTGAAAATCGGTCAAGAATTCCGGCCTAAAATTTCAAATGTCCAAAAAAACTTTTTTTTCCCCACTGTGCGGGGTTCGAAATTCAAAGTTTTACCGTCATCCTAAGGAATAAGCAGAATAACTCGAGTAAACCTTAACTGATCCTTATGAAAATTTTTCAGTATTAATATTTTCCATAACGAAGTTATGGAATTGTAAATGGGCAGAATTGCCCCACACCTTCTGGTACCTCCCATACAAAATTACCTATTTTTTGATAATTATTATTTCTCCCATAACTTTCAAACGGCCAGCTGGATGGCATTTAAACTTGGTCAGTTTAATTACCTTTTAATAACAGATAAACTCCCAGAAAATCAAAACCTTTGTCACACACCTTCTGGTACCTCCCATACAAATGACCGAATTAACCCCCATATTTTTACCTACATATTTTTTTAGTCAAAATACTGAATTCAATAAAAATTTTTGTGAGATGAACACATGCCAAAATTTGACTCGTGAGTGACTATGGACTATATAGGCCAATCCCCTTCTGGTACCTCCCATACAAATTTACCTATTTTTAGACAAATTATTTTTTACCAATAATTTCCAAACGGACAGCAGGAAGGCATTTAAACTTGGCCAGTTTAATTACCTTGCAATAACAGATAAATGGGGGGGCGTGCCCCCCACCGCATTCGTCTCGCGCTGCAGTGAGACAGATTAAGTATGCAACGAGACTAATTACGGCGGATGCGGCGGGGGGCGTGCCCCCCACCGCATTCGTCCCTCGCTACAATAACAATATTTAAAATCGTTCTCTTCATATGTTGAAATACTAAAAACAACAACAAATTCGGTCATAATCGCCATTGGGGCTTATGTCCGCAGATTAGTGTCGGACATAATCCCCAATGAAATTGGGGGTTATGTCCGACATGTTGCCCGGACAGAAGCCCCAAAATCGTTTTGGGGATTATGTCCGTGTGGGGTTATGTCACGGCACCTAATTTTACATAGATATGCTACTTATTTGACAGAAAATTTTGATTTTTTTCATAGGTTAACTTAAAATTTTGTTAAGACGTACAAAAGAATGCGCAGTTTTAAACGTAGAAGTCATATAATATGACTTATGCATTGTATTTCGGGAATATAAATCGGTCCTGAAATATTAAACCTGGCATATCGGATGATCTCATATTAAGACAAGTAAAGAATTCTGCGAATGCTATTTGT
The DNA here is from genome assembly GCA_964034835.1 of Muscina levida. Taxonomy (NCBI): domain Eukaryota; kingdom Metazoa; phylum Arthropoda; class Insecta; order Diptera; family Muscidae; genus Muscina; species Muscina levida. Next base: position 120,864 of record CAXIUB010000071.1, on the reverse strand, counting down.
TTTGCCGAAAATCGGCTTAAAGAAATTCAGCTACGAGAAGACTACAAAGAGTTATTTAAGCTGACAATAATATTCTGCGGGATGCTCCAAAAACACAAATATTCTTCAGATCACCAGCAGGTCTTCACCGTGCTAGATGGAAGGCTAAGGCAATATATTCCTTAAAAATATATTTATTCAGAGAGCAGTTCAAGTTGAACGAAAGCGAATTATGTGGAATACAGGATGTTTGCATTTTTATAATTGACTAGCGGACCCGGCGAACTTCGTCCCGCCCCAATTTTATGCCTTCAGATAAACTTAGTAGAGAATGTTTGACAAACAAAGTTTTTCGATTAGTTTTCCGCTGCAAAAACAAACAACGAAGGCGGTTCTCCAAAACTCGAATAGGCAAAGTTCAGCTGACCGCACGTAAAACAGGGAAATTCGAGATTAATCTCACATACTTCCAACGATTGCGATTTATTGATTGTCGTCGGGAAATTGAAATGGATGATCAGTTGGAATTATCTGATTCGTAAGATAAGGACTTCCTCTTCTTTGAATTTGTTATTGATGATCGTCTGAAATCACATTTTTTGTCAGATTCGTGACGGACAACCGCGTACCGTTGCACAATTTCGCTTGATTCAGATTCCGCAATATGATTATGATCGATCCCACCTTTATCTGTAAATTATGCGGCACATTAAGCGAGGGAAAAATTCGGTCGGATGGTTGGTCGCTTCATCCTCCACGGTCACCTGTAAACAGATTTGTACGAATGCAGTTTTCAAGCGATTTTACTTTCTAATTTGAAATTTTAGCTATTGATACGTTTATTTTTCGATGCTATTAACATACTGCCCGTAAATTAATCCAATCGAGATTTTTATAATTTTGTGCAATGTCATGAGTTACTTTTTCAAAGATGTGAACTGGCAAAAATGTTTCGGGAATTTAGCAGAAGATGGGAGGTTCTGGAATGAGCCCCTAATTTTTTGGTCAATTACAACTTCTTGACATTGACGACGTTTTTAAGCATGGTTTAGTTAATCAGCAGCATTAGACATTTTGAGCAAAATCATAGGCCCAACAAATTGTTTTAAATCCCCTCGTAAATCCTTTATCGTTCGGTCAACTACTTCCAAAGCTGTTTATTCGTTATCGCGCATTCATCCGAAATGTTGCGAAATTCTTGGTCATTGTGTAATTTGGCTTTTCAACCGTGAGAAGATTCATCGACAGTTTTAAAGCGGAATTTGCAGTTCGAATGCCTTCCAACAATGTGACAGGTATGCCAGAGGATGCAGCGGCTAACGTTATTTGAGATCTTGACTAAATTGTTGCCGGAATCGACCAAAAAATGTCTTGGCTGTGCCACGCGGAGCATTGAGAAAGTAAATGCCTCCAGTTTCATCATGAATCGTACACGTTCTTGTACTCGGTATTTAACAGCGGCACATTTGTTCGAACTCTTCCGGTCAGCTCATCTAGATTATAGTCTTGCTCCCGTTAAAATTCGCGATCGAATGCACCTTGCGTCGAACGATTTGGCGCTGGCATTCCTAATGTCGACAGCAGATTGCCGCACATCCCATCCGGTTCGACGGATTTTTTATCTAAATATTATTTGTCTCGTTACCAATCAACTTTTAACCGAAATTTTCCACCTACACATCGTTCAAAACCATCAAATCATGCGAAAGTTGCATAATTTTGTCGATAAAATAAACAAATTTTTTGCACTTTTCCGGTATTTTCTGAGTTTCTTTTCCTAAGAATTTTCTATTTTTCCACTCGAAAAGCCATTTCGTAACAACCACATAAAATTCGATACAAAAAATCAATTTTCGATTTTTTCAATTTCCCGACTTTTCCGAATGATTTTCCCAAAATTGTCTTGCATAAAACCCTCATACCAATTACGAACGATTAAATAAAAATTGAGGAAAATGGGGCAGCCGTTCTCTCTTGATGAATTACTACACACTTTTCACACCGTTTTCATACATAAAGATTTCACAATAAACCGAATTTTTCAAAGCATCACAACGAATTTTCCACTTTTTCGTCGTCTGAAATCATCAAATCAAGTGATACAATGAAAAATTTCGTCGAAAAAATCCAACATTTTCGAGTTTTTTCCAGAATTTTCCGAGTTTTCCACCAAGAATTTTTCTATTTTCCCAGTCGAAAAGTCATTTTGGAATGATTATCCGAAATTTCCCAACACTAACACAAAGTTCCCACTACTCCAGATCGTGGCAGAGGGGGAGGAGTGTGTACAAACAATAGACAACAGAGATCAACAAGAGATAGCGAGAACTAAGTTTGTGTCGCTAATTGACGACCACTTAAAGAAAACGGAACTAAATGCAAGAGACAAACATATATTGGACACAGTGGGACAAACTAAAACTTTTTTAATTGAAAATAACGACATACTGATACTTAGCTCGGACAAAGGTGGAAAGACTGTCGCAATGTACAAAAATGAGTACGAAAACAAAATGAGAAGTATACTCAGTGATATGTGTACATATAAACGGATAAATAGGGACCCAACATCAAAACTTCAGGACAAGAATAACAAACATATCAATGAACTACTAAACATGAATTTAATAACATTAGAAGAGAATAATAAACTGATAAATAGGACGGCCATTGCACCCAGAATTTATGGATTACCGAAAATCCATAAACAAGGAACGCCGTTGCGTCCAATATCATCTTCGATTAACGCTCCAGCATATGAACTCTCAAAATATTTAGTGAAAATATTAAAAAACTTGACAATAAAATCGAAGTACAACATCAGGGATTCGACGGACTTTAAAAATAAAATTAACAACGTACATATAGACGATGATGAAATGTTAATTTCTTTTGACGTGGTAGCTCTGTTCCCCAGCATCCCAATCAATTTGGCCCTGAAAACAATCGTTGATAAGTGGGAAGAGATTGAAATATTGAAACCTGCTCCTGCCAATAACGAACAACTTAAAAAAAGTTTGAGCAAAATCGGCCCAGCCGTTCTCAATTGATGAATTACTATACATTTTTGCCACCATTTTTATATATATAGATATTTACCTTAAATATTGGTTTGAATCCACTTCTGGACCTTCTGCTTCAAGAAATGACCTCCAGTTATTAAAAGACTTGAAGTCTTATGTAACAAATAATAAAGAGACAGAGGCAATAGCCTTAAACAAAATTCTAGGTCATCTCTGGTATTTTTAGGAAGAGCTAGTTGGGTTTGCATTTTTGATGACAAAGTTTCTCATGAAATTAAGAAGAAGATGGTAAATGCTTTAAACATAGAAGGAGTAGATAATCCAGAAAAACGAGTTACAGTGGATGGAAACCTACTACATTCCAAAAGTCTTGAGCATTTTGTATCCAACAATACTCTTAGATTTTTCAGCATAACGGGTATTAAATCAGGTGTCCTAAAAAAAATTTTGAAGATTGGGAGCAAGATGCAGACTTTAAATTATGTAAAGAATTAGTTCGGTCTAGGTTGAAGGTTGTTAATGATATTGCTGAACACGAAGTGGCGTTGATGCAGGAAAACAATAAATTGCATACACATAATGAAGAACTGAAGCAGTTCCTATTATTACACAGTGCAACAATGAAAAAAACACCCGAACGTGACTATATAGGTTCGATAGTACAACCGAAGCTGAGTAAAACCCTAGCTCAGTTTGGCTAGATTGGCTACCAAAATTTTTTTTCGGCCCTCGTAACTTTTTGAAATCCCTTGGATCCCTTGAAAAAAGGTGACATCAGTTTTTGGCCAACAGTTTGTACAGTTTTCAATCTAGCTCTTTCTCTTCTTAAGCAAAGTTGTAGCTAATAGTCCGCTTAAGAAATTGATATAATAAAATTTCCCAAAAAAATTAGACTTCCCTCGTTTTTTCTCAAAAAACTTCGAAAAAAATTAAACTTTTTTCACTTTTTTGAATATAAGTCGTAGGGAATCCAGATTTTTTGCTTACTCTATTCAGTGAAATTGTAGTATAGGTATCACCGAAAAATTTCTCTGAACAAACCCATGCAATCTGAACAAGTCTAGGGATATTAAATAACTCTCAAAACACACTATCTACTTTAAACAAATCAGTTTTTTAGGAGTTTTGGGCCATTGTGCAATGTTTTTACTTGCTATATTTACCAAAAACGTACTTATTGTATAACTGAATAACTTCTGTAAACAACCAATATGATCGGAATACTCCACCCCCTTAATTATTCACAAAGAGCATTAGGGTGTTCCTAATATGGCATTTTTTAGAATTTCGTTAAAAATATGTATTAATCGCGATATTGGTCATCTAGCTTCACCTTACGTTTCTTTTTGCCAATATTAGGAATATATTGTGAGAAATTTTGTATCGATAGTTGGACATTAGGGTGTGCCGCAATGAGGTTAAAGTATGAATTTGTTCTCAAATCAGTTTATTGCCGCTGAGTATTTTTCTTTCGTATATAGACTAAGTAGTAACAAGCCGTTCAATAGCTGAAATAAAGACCTAAAATAATATGTGTTTGCTTTTACCACATCTCTTATAGCCGCCGAGATAATTGATAAAGAAGTTGGGGTATTTTTAAAAAAATTATTAAAAATGTTGAAATTGAATTCCGATGTAGATTATCATAGGCAATTTTATATTTGGACTATTTAAGGTTAATCAAGTTAAAATCTATATGTTAAAAAATATTGTATATATTATCAATATCTCTATCAATACACGAGATATCAGGGGTGCAAAAAGCATAGCAATGACTACTGAACTTCTGTTTCACCTGTATATTCATTGTGTCTGCTTACAAATGTCACCAAAACCATTAATATCTAATGGTCTCTTGAGGAGATTTTTTATTTTTATCTATATATATCGTTATTGGTAAGTAGACACAATGGGTATTCAGATGGAACAAAAGTTCATTAGACATACAGTCAAAAATTCTGTTTTTTAACGCCTGATCTCTCGAGATCTCTTGATAATATACACGTATATTTTTTGAACATATTGATTTTAACTTGATTAACCTTAAAAAGTCCAAATATAAAATTGCCCATGATAATCTACATCGGAATTCAATTTCAAAATTTTTAATAATTTTTTTAAAAATACCCCAACTTCTTTATCAAATATCTCGGCGTCTATAAGAGATATGGTAAAAGCAAATACATACTATTTTAGGTCTTCACTTCAGCTATTGAACGGCTTATTACTAGTGATGGCAATTAAAAAAGAATAATCGATTAATTAATCATATGATTAATCAAAACGAAAAATAATTAATCGCGATTAATTGGAAACAATTAATCGATTAATCGATATTTCGATATTTTCACCTATAATTGAAAATTATCATAACAAAAAAAAATAATTTAACTAATTACAAAATTTCCATGATACTTTCCGTTTATTCAATTTAATAAAAAAGAATTTATTTGTTTAGTACAGAATTTAAAAATAGGAGCTTTGATAGCCGTTTCGTGGAGCTGTTCCGTTTTTCCGTTACAATTGCACCCGCTTTGGAAAAAAGCCGCTCTGATGGTACAGATGTACCAATCAAAAAGCAATATTTTTGTGCATGAGAGTACAGCTTATGGTAAAACGATTTCATTTCTTTCCATGCATCTATTACATTGCGCTTTAATTCTAGTACTGGAGCATTGACAAAGAAGCTTAGTTCATCTTGAGGAAGTGTTGAGTCATTGTCCTTCCTTCTTCGCACATAAATCAAATTCAGCATCACCAGCAGAAGGCGTTTCACTGCCGCTCCCAATGCTTTTAATAACTGGGGTTGCAGTTCTAGGTCTTTCGTCGTCAGCCGTCAAAGCTCAATGAATACATTTGGCGGCTGGCGACGAATCTTTTTTGTTCCTGGATGTCTATCGATATTATTTGGAATAATAGATTAATGCAATTAATCGAAGGAGAATTCACGATACAATTAAATCGTTAATTGAAAGAAAATAATCGATTATTACCAATTTTTCGATTAATCGTGCCATCACTACTTATTACTACTTAGTCTGGTTACAAAAGAAAAATACTCAGCGGCAATAAACTGATTTGATTACAAATTCGAACTTTAACCTCATTGAGGCACACCCTAATGCCTGACGATCGATACAAAATTTTTCACAATATATTCTTAATTTTGTCAAAAATAAATATAAGGTTAAGCTAGATCATCAACATCGCGATTAATACACATTTTTAACGAAATTCGAAAAAATGCCATATAAGAAACACCCTAATACTCTTTGTGCACAATTAAAGGGGTGGAGTATTCCGATCAAATTGGTTGTTCACAGAAGTTGTTCAGTTATACAATAAGTACGTTTTTGGTAAAGAATGCAAGTAAAAACTTTGCACAATGACCCAAAACTCCTAAAAAATTGATTTGTTTAAAGTAGATAGTGTATTTTGAGTGCCATTTAATATCTCTAGACTTGTTCAGGTGATACCTATACTACAATTTTACTGAATAGAGGGAAGTCTAATTTTTTTGGGAAATTTTATTATATCAATTTCTTAAGCGGACTATTAGCTACAACTTTGCTTAAGAAGCGAAAGAGCTAGATTAAAAACTGTACAAACTGTTGGCCAAAAACTGAAGTCACCTTTTTTCAAGGGATCCAAGGGATTTCAAAAAGTTACGAGGGCCGAAAAAAAATTTTGGTAGCCAATCTAGCCAAACTGAGCTAGGGTTTTACTCAGCTCCGGTTGTACTATCGAACCTATATAGTTCGGGTGTTTTTTAAAAAGTTTGATTTTGTGTCATAGTGTTATTGGTGAAAGAATTTAGAAAAAAATATTCAGATCCAAAAAAATCTACCATGTGTAAATAATATTTTACAATATTTTAAAATTTAAAGAAAATTGTAAGCAGTAATACAGTTGTTTATAATTATATTTTCTAATGTTAAGTTTTTCATGCAATGAATTCATGTTTAATATAAATATATTAAATTTTTATTTTAATATTATTTTTTAACTGTTTAATTTAATTTTTATTTTCGAAATGTACCTTTTCAAATAATAATATAACAAAAACTGATGAACAAATTTGAAATAAATCATTTCCTATTAACTGTACTGTAAAAATTCCTAAGTTGGACTGCAAATTAGTGGAGGGGGGCAAGACAATAGCGTTGCATTATCTATGTTGAATATCTAATAAAATTCATTAAACTAGATTTATATTTAAGATAAGCATTAGTAAAGCATTAGTAAATTGGGACCGGCCGTGGCATAGTGGTTAGAACACGCGACTACCATGCGGGAGATCGCAGGTTCAAACCTGGCTCCAGCCATCTTAAAAGAAAAAAAAATAAATAAAATTTTCTTTCATTGTCGGCTCCCCTCGAATGTTGTTTGACAGCAACTTCGCAGTATTAAGCGTCGATTCAATCGTCGTGTCTAGTAAGAGCTTCTCAAAACAGTGACGTTCGCATTCGTCGATAAATAAGTAGGTGCCGTTAGTTGTGAATCTAAAAATAGAAAGCGTGTTAATTTACAACAACGCGAGAAGCTATCCCATACCTCATTTATGGGGTGCAAAGGGAAATTAAGTTTTTTTTTTTATTAGTAAAATTACAATAAGCGTATATCTTTAGCAAAATATAAATGAATTCAGCATACTTACAAAAAAATGTATGTAAAAATATGGGGGTTAATTCGGCCATTTGTATGGGATTTACCAGAAGGAGTGTGACAAAGGTTTTGATTTTCTGGGGGTTTATTTGTTATTACAAGGTTATTAAACTGACCATGTTTAAATGCCATCCAGCTGTCCATTTGGAAATTATTGTTAAAAAATAATTTGTCTAAATATAGGTAATTTTGTAATGTAATTTTGATATAGTCCAGATTCACTCACGAGTCAAATTTTGGCATGTGTTCATCTCACACAAAATTTTATTGAATTCAGTATTTTTACTAAAAAGATATGTAGGTAAAAATATGGGGGTTAATTCGGTCATTTGTATTGGAGGTACCAGAAGGGGTTTGACAAAGGTTTTCATTTTCTGGGAGTTTATCTGTTATTAAAAGGTAATTAAACTGACCAAGTTTAAATGCCATCCATCTTCCCGTTTGAAAGTTATGGGAGAAATATTAATTATCAAAAAATAGGTTATTTTGTATGGGAGGTACCAGAAGGGGTGGGGTAATTCTGCCCATTTCCAATTCCATTAATTGGTTATAGAAATTATTAATACTGAAAAATTAATTCTTAGCTGACTTTCACTCGAAAAAGGGGAACAACCAGTTAGTAAAGCAAATTCAATTATATAAATTACGAAAATTGAATTACAGTCGTTCTATTAATATGACCGACATAACGATTTTTTTTTAAAATTTCCAATCGAGACGTTATCCTCCTTGTATTATTTACATTGTAGAAAATGTCACCTTCATACATTAATGGCTCGTGAGACATGACCGATTGAAATTTTGGTTTGTGTGGGCTGTGCTACGCCTCATTGATAGAGGCCCCATGGACGGTATCACACAAAGAAAATTTAATTGCAATCGGTCCATTTATTTGGCCCATAGAATTTTTTTTTAGAAAGGACGTGGCATCGTTTGCTTTTCACAAAGTATTTTTCTTGTGCGAAGCTGATTAAATCAGGCCAATACTCTACGCATTATAATATAGTAATCTATAGAATGGCGTACTATCCTGTATTTACTGTTCATAGATATAAAGTAAGACTTGAGTAGAAAAGAGCACCTCAGAAAGTAATTCGAACCATCAGAGTTATGTCCGAAGATGCAGTTCTTCACAGCTGGAGCATCAGCCAAACATTTCATACTAACGCTCAAGTAAAACAAGGGTGCCCTCAATCACCTCAACTGTATACTATCGTGCTAGATGAGATCATGAGCGAAGTCTGCATAGAGAGAAGAGAAATTACATGGAGTTTCTCACGACAACTCACGGATTTAAATTATGCGGATGATCGGATGATATCTGACTACTCTCGCACAAAATCTCCAACATGCAAACGAAACTGGAAGATAAAGAAAGATTATCGCGGAATGTTAGACTTGAGATAAATATCAAGAAAACCAAAGCCATGAGAATCAATAATGTTAGCTCGGAAAACATCTTTCTACAACACCAAGCAGTCGAGTACGTAGATAGCTTCTGATATCTGGGCAGTATAGTGACAACAAATGGCGGCTCAACAAAGCGCGTGCGTCATTCGGACAATTGCAATCAGTAGGGAGAAGCTAACAAATATCCAAATGGGTACAGGTATTCGTCAACAAGTGCTTCAGAATCATATGCAGAATCTGGCCCTACACTATCAGCAACATAGATCTTTCGAACTTAAGCAACGAGGAACCCATCCTAAGGCAATTTAAACGTAAACAATGGAGGTGGATCGGCCATACCATCAGGAAAAAGCCGGAATGTACCACAAGGATCCTCAAGGCTCAAGAAGCCGTGGTCGACCCAAGAACACCTGGATACGAACGATACTCCAAAAGTTGGGACAATATAATCTTTCATGGAAAGACGCTAACATAACTGCAGCAAATCGAGTAAGATGGAGATGCTATGTTGGAAGCCATATGCTCCCAAGAAGGGTAATGAAAAAAAATGTACAGCAATTTCAATATTCGAGCTGTATGGGGCGGTTCCACGCCCATTTGACTACCTTGCGGACCGGATTTCCAAAAATCCCTTCTTAGTGTGCGCCTTCGTTATAAAAGGAACTTACATTCCAAATACATAGGTTCTAGCTTTAGCCGTTTGGCCTGGGGTCAGTCAGCCACCCAAATCTTTTATATATATAGATTGAGTGTTATCATGTCCGAGTGTCTAGATTGGCCGCTTCGGACGGAGACAAATATATTAGGGTTTTAGAATCAAGTGACAAACTGACAAAAATTAAGATAAGTATTTCTATCTACTAGCATGAGATGAGATCAATATTGGTTACCAGTTGTGATATCAAGCCGAAAAACAGTTCAAGCAATACCTGCATTTGCACTAGAATTTTCAACTTTGAATGCGAATATTTTGGAATCAACTTTTTGTCACTTGTATTCCTTTGCTTCTAACCCCATCAAATGTCCTTTGCTTTGCGCTATAACCATATTAGAACAGATCACTTCATTTATAGGATAAATTCAGAATCTGTTTCAGATCGGAGATATACAACAAAAAATATGCGATATCTGATATTAAATATTAACATATCTAAATATTTAGATTGGCCACTCCTAACACAGTTAAATGAGGCGTTTCAGAAAAATCTTTTGATATATATATCAACATTATCGATATTTGATCATTCAAGACATTTGAATTATAGAGACTCGTTTGGTATGAAGGTATATTGCACATGGTACGGCAACAATTTACATTTCATCCAATGATACTTAGTATCACAAATGTTTAAATGTGTTCATGATATTTTGAATGGATTCAGCCATGTTCGTCTATTGATAGATACTATAACGCTGCATAAAATTTGTATCTATAAACGTTTCTCAGTACATCATTTTTGCAAATCACAACTAGGGATTGGTAACAATCAATATCGACCAACCTCTCCCTTCAGATACCTCCGAAGCAAGTAAACCTTTTTTCGAAAATTAATATTTCTTCCATAATTTACAAACGCAAAGAACCACCAGTCCACAGAAGGTTAACTAAAATTGCGCTAAGAGTGTTAGGTTTATGAGTAAAATTTTAATATGGCGAATGTAAAAACAAAATATCATTTCATCTTATTGTTTGTTGCTTCCACTGATGTGCTAAACTACGATCTCTCATAGTTACGCGCTGAACTAATCAACTCTCAGATAATATCATAACTCAATGGCATTGTAGATTTTCACACATGTTTCCTCTAAGAATTCCCATTTTTGTCCATTGCTTCCAATGATCGATTATGATTAAGCGAGTCCACCATGGTAAAATTCAATTAACAAAGGAGTTTAGTTTTCCACCATTTATTTTTAATTTCCAATGCATTTCAATTTCAAATACATTTCAATTCTTCATTATAATCTCTAGAATGCACTGAGCTCTAGAACGCATAAACGCATATCATGGTAACCAGATATCAGTCATTTTTTAATATACCACAGCCATGACACTACACCCGGATTGTGTAGCGCTGTTGTGATGAGGTACTCAATCAGTTAGAATGCCGTTCAACCACTAACCAATAACAGCTACTGGTAAACGTATAAGGACCTTACGCTCATTTCTCTTCTTAGTGTGGCATTTGTATTTCTCGCAGATCGTTGCTGCATGCAGCATTTACTGGTTGACACATTGATTGATGTGGTTAATACGTTTATAATGCACTAAATACATTTCCATGTAAGTGATTAATTTCTAAGCATTTTCTATGGTTACAGTAATGGACACAGAGGTTTTATTATTTACTTAGGGGGTTCTAATGATTTTACAGTTTTTTCTTTTTCGATTTGTTTTTGCCTCTTTTATCAATTATGAAAATTGATAAATCAATTAGCTTTTGTTGGTTAAGAGATTACGTTTAAGAGGAGGGCAAATGAAATGAATGGAGAAATAAACAACTGTCATCGATGAGCGAAACTGGTAATTTTTTAGGATAAATATTAAATCTTCTCTTATATTCAAAATCAAGTTTTCAATTAGCTGCCCCGTACTTAATTTGCATTAAATAATTGATACTTATTATATTGTCATTGTTATAGCTTCAATTTATTTCGTCATTTGGTTTTTTTTTTTTGTGAAAGCAATTGACAGAAATTGGACATTGGCCGCTATTATCCTCAGCTTAGTTATTTTTTTAAGTTTCCAGTGATTTTATCTTGGGTTTTGCTTCTCGTTTTCCATATTAAGGCGACTACTGTTTTTTTTTTCAAATCAAGACTAATTACCGCTGTAATTAAATAGATTTTAAACATTACCTAAGAATGGCATCATACATTAATTTTTACCCATGGCGAATAACAGTAATCGCCTAGAGACAAATTGTTTTCATTCCGTGGTATATACATAAGCAAAATCAATTTGCAGTGTACAATTATTTAAAAGCGTAACATCAGGTGAACGGAAATTCATGGAATTTATAAAAATGACCTGTGTTTAAGGTTGTGTGCTTGTGAAAGTCATTTTTTCTAATTACGTGGAAGTAATTTCACATATCGTTGGGTTATATTTCTGTGATAGAGATTAGGGGATTTCGCACATTATCAGTGAAAAAGCATTAGTTTAAGGAATATCTAAAAAAAAAAATTTATGGAAAATTGTGTAAAATTTTACTGTGTTTTCGGAGGGAGCGCTCGTTGCAGGTGGTGTGTACTGAATGCTTTAAAGATATTGGTGGCAGGAGGGAAATCATATACCTCTCGCGGACGTAACAGCCCGCAGAGAACGCTTCATACTAAACCACTGAAAGTGTCCAAGGGAGTAGCTAACAGAAGTTTACTGCAGCTCATGAAGTTCGGATTGGACGCAGACCTAGTAATTCACACTCAAATATGAAGAGTGGTTAAATTTAAGGGCTAATGTTGAATGTGAACCACACCTTAACGTCAAGTTCTTTTCTGCATTTCATTGGCATTTCTCAATTAAATCCAATTTGAACCATGGAAAGATACACAATCGAACAACGCGTTAAAGTTATTCAGGCTAATTACACAGTGCATCAGTGAAAAAAATACAAGAACGTGCAAGTATAGGTTCGATTCTACTATCGAAGGGTAATAAAACCCTATACTCAGTTTGGCTAGATTGGTGACCAATTTTTTTTTATGGGCCCCTAAAGATTCTCAAAATTAGTGAGCCCCATGAAAAAAGTAGTCATCAGTTTTTGTCCAACAGCTTACTACCACTTCGTGGTAGCGCTAAACTATATTCGGCAATAATGTAGCTGGGAGTTTTGTGCACTAACTTTATTAACAAATTATGTCAAAAAGGTTGGTTATTCCTGCACTTTTTCAAATAAAATTGAAGAAGAAATTATTATTTTTTCACTTTTTTGAGCATTACTTTGAGGGAGTCCAAATTTTTCACTAACAATGTTCGCCAAAATTGTAGCTATAGTGAAGTTAAACAACTTTCGTGAACATATCAATACAATCTGAACGTGTCTATGCAACCTAAATAGCTCATAAAGTCCACTATGATACCGGTTTTTCGTAGCTTTACGCACATATAAGCCAGTAACGTGGTTGAATATCAACCGATTTTAATTTTCTCAAAGTATTTAGAAAGAAGAGACTGCGGCCTTTCTAACGATATGTATAGTTATATTGATAACTTGTCATATCTGTCTATTTTTTGCTTCGAAATTGCAAACATTTGTGACTTTTTCACCATTTTTTAAGTTTGAGGAAGTTTGTAGCCACTATTTTATAAGGACACCCTAATGTTTACTATTTTATTCAGAAAGTGCATGCTATCACGAGTTAAACGCATATTTGTTTGTAAAAATCAGTTAACAAACAGTTTAGTTATTCATGTTTTCCGAAGGACGCAACTTTCATATCCTATGATAAACAGACAGATATGACAAGTTATCAATATAACTATATGTATCGTTAGAAAGGCCGCAGTCTCTTCTTTCTAAATCCTTTGAGAAAATTAAAATCGGTTGAGATTCAACCACGTTACTGGCTTATATGTGCGTAAAGCTACGAAAAACCGGTATCATAGTGGACTTTATGAGCTATTTAGGTTGCCTAGACACGTTCAGATTGTATTGAAATGTTCACGAAAGTTGTTTAACTTCACTATGGCTACAACTTTGGCGAACATTGTTAGTGAAAAATTTGGACTCCCTCTAAGTAATGCTCAAAAAAGTGAAAAAATAATAATTTCTTCTTCAATTTTTTTTGAAAAAGTGCAGGAATAACCAACCTTTTTGACATAATTTGTTAATAAAGTTAGTGCACAAAACTCCCAGCTACATTATTGCCGAATATAGTTTAGCGCTACCACGAAGTGGGAGTAAGCTGTTGGTAAAAAACTGATGACACTTTTTTTGGAGGGGCTCACTGATTTTGAGAATCTTTAGGGGTCCATAAAAAAAATTGGTCACCAATCTCGCCAAACTGAGTATAGGGTTTTATTACCCTTCGATAGTAGAATCGAACCTATACTATCCCGTTTTTGTATTTTTCAAAAAGTCCTCATTTGTTGCATAGTGTTATAAAAAGGGGCGTTCAAACTGCAGAACTGCGGAAAATATAACTGCTGTTCGCGATAGTGCGGCTGTAGAGCCGTCCACCTCAACTCTTCGTCGTGCCTAACAATTGCACCTCTCATGCTCGTCGTCGATGAACATTATGCATAAAGACGTGCATTTACACGCTTACAAGTTGCAATTGACTCAAGAACTGAAGCCTCTTGTACATTCCAAACATCGTCAATGATCATGGTGGCAACAGTGGATGATAAATTTTCGAAGAAAATCATATTCAGTGATGAGGCACATTTTCACCTCAGTGGATTCGTCAATAAGCAGAATTGCCGCATTTGAGGGAATGGTAATCCAAGAGTGATTGTCCAAAAACCAATGCACCCACAAAGAGCGACTGTTTGGTGCGTTTTATGGGCTGGCGGCATCATCGGGCCGTATTTTTTCCAAAATGATGCCGGCCAGGCAGTTACTGTGGATGTGTGAGACGATAATGAACTTTTTATGGTCCGAATTGGAAGATATGGATGTGGACGATATGTGGTTTCAACAGGACGGTGCCACTTGCCGCACAGCTAACGAAACAATGGCTATTTTGTGCGACAAATTCAAAGGCCGTGTTAACTCACGTAGTGGTGATTTCAATTGACCGCCAAGATCATGTGAATTGACACTTTCTTTGGGGTTACTTTTAAGAAAAGGTGTACGTCAATAAGCCAGCAACAATTCAAGAGATTAAGGATGAGATAATTAGGCACATAAACGAAATAGAATTACGACAAGCGTCATCAAAATTTAGACCAATCGGATGGAGGTGTGCCGCCGAGCCATTTGGCCGATATTTTGTTCCATACATACATAAAATAAAAAGAAATGACAATAATCTCCCAAATAATTTCTGTTTTATTCCAAATCAACAACGGCCCTTAAAATTGTTTAGCCCTTTAGAAAACTAATTTTGAAACACACAAAAAAAGATAAGAACCCTCTAATGTTGACCTCTTCAGGATGTCCGAACTCTCTTCCGAGATGGTTCCTCTATCCAATGGCCAGATGCCCTCGACAACTCTCATTCCCTGTATGACATCATCGCCATACAGGAAATGAGATGAACGGGACAGGGATGCACACGACGAAAGAACTGTGACATCTTTTACAGCTGCCATGGAGAGACACGAATTTGGATATGGTTTCATAGTCGTCAAAGTGAGTTCGACTTCTGTAGTGCGATTCAGTAACTTTTAACACTTTAGCAGGTGTTAACTTTAACCAACCATTTTAATGTTCGCACTAACCACCATGTTATTCTCTGTATGTAAATTTTTTCAAAGTGGCAACTTTGTCATGTGAAATATCCAAATAGGAGAAAATAACAAAGAGGAATGTGAAAAAATCAAACAAAAACCTTGTGGTTTAAAAATTTTATACAGTTTTCTACAAAGTAAGTAAATCAATATAAATGTTTACTATTTTATTAATTTAGTAAATAATTTTAGAATTTAAAATATAATTATTCAGCCAATTCCGGACTTAAACTGAAGATCACACCGGTTGACTGCAGGAGCATTATTAACTGGCTCATTCTCCAATAAAATATAGGCTAAATACTCCAAAATCATTATATAAAACGATTGTATAAATAAACACTTTTCTCAATGAATTAAACCACACCAAAAATGCTGGTGTTAAAAAACCACAGTTTGTTTCGCTAAAAATAACAGCTGACTGAAACAGCTGGCTTTTAACTCCAGCAGATATCGTTTAAAATGTTAGTGAATAGCAAAATGGTTAAAATTGTGGTTAACATTTTAAAACGGAACAATTGTGGTTAAAAAAGCATAGTGAATCGCACTACTGGTCTCGCGTTTTAACTCTGTAAGTGACCGAATAGCCACTATTCGCATCCGGGCGAAATATTTTTATATTACGCTGATTTGTATGCACGCCCCGACGGAAGGCATAAACGAGGACGAGGAGAAAAATATATGACTGCCATGCTCTAACCAACTCTCTCAACATCTTCCCCTCTAATTGTAATGGTCCCGACACCCATTGACAGTATTTTGCGAATTCTATGACCACTGCCGCAACGACCGTACTGGTTTATGAAAAACCACCCGCAGACAAGCCCTGGTATGATGGAAAATACCGGAAAACTAGTCATGAACACTCAGAGTGTGCTGCAAAGATGGAGGGAACACTTTCGTTCTCTTATCGTTCCCGAAGGCAGGAAAAGTGTCGAAATTGCACCAATCATCTATAATGAAGCAAAAACGAGATCACCGATGGACTGCTGGAACAGCTTTTTAATTAAGGCGGCGTTGAGCTGGCAACATGCATACACCAGCACGATTTGGTTCAAGGCATGAATATCCGATGACTGGAATCCAAATGTTCTATGTTCTGTGCTTATGAAAGTCGATCCAAGTGTGTATACTAACTATCGGGGGATAAGTCTTTTACCCATACCTTTCTACGTCCTGTCTAGTGTGTTAGGAAAAGACTAAAGTCCATCCAAAAATCCACGTCCGTCCAGATATTCATACTACGATAAATCCTGGAGAAGACCCAAGAGATGCAGATCCTGTTTACCGATTTCAAAGCTACAATCGACAGTCCGATACGACAGAAATTATTAGATGCTATGGTTGAATTTGGCATCCTCTCGAAGCTGATAAGACTTTGCGGAATGACACGGACTGACACGAAGTCTTCAGCTAAAATAGACAAAATCTTTAATAAAAGTCAGATGCTGATCGCGATGTCGATTATATAGATATCATTGGCCGATGACTGTGGGATTGTACTGCGGTATTTTCAAGCATTGATAAGCAGTAGCAGAAATGGGTCTGATGGTTAAAGAGGACAAAACTGAGTTATTTTTTCCAATCAACAATGAGTCTACACGTTTAGGACGCTGTGTGAACGTTGACAGCTATTACTTTGAAGAGGTAGATGATTTTGTATACCTTGGCTCTACCGTAAGCAAAAATAGTAATGCCAGCCTGGAAATCAAAAGACGAATACAGATCGAAAACTGCTGCTACTATGCGATAAGCAAGTAATTTAATGATAAAGTCCTCACGACGACCAAAGATCCTACTTTACCAGACACTGATCTTAGCTGTCTTGCTCTACAGCGCAGAGTCCTGGGTAATGATACAAGCAGATCAATCTATTCTGAAAGCCTTCGAGAGAAAAATATTTCGCAAAATATTTGGGTTGACGGCGAGTGTCGTCGTAGTATGAACCATAAACTGTACAATGACAACATCGTCTGAATAACCGAATACGCTGTAAATACTCCAGTCATATTAATTTTCAATGCATTGCCGGCTCCCTCGATGTTGTGACAGCAACTTCACAGTTTAGTGTCGAGTCAATCGGCATGTCTAGTAAAATCATCTCAAACGGTGTCGTTCGCATTCGTCAATAAACAGTAGGTGCCGTTAGTTTTGAACCTAAAAATAGAAAGCGTGTCAATTCACAACAACGCGAGAAGCTATCCCATACATAATTCATGGTGTGTAAAGGGAACTTTAGTTTTTTTAAGTGTGACAGTTGATGAATGAATATCTGTTGTTCCTGCCAAATTATAAGAGGAAAAATAACACCGTTTTCCAGAAGAAGAAGTCATAACTGTAACTATTGCGTTTGTCAATTGTTTGCATTTGCCTAAAACATTAAAACTTAAGGAAGATTTGCTGTGTACACTGTAGCAACATTTTAAAGATGTCGCAAGCCATTTCAGAGTTTTCGATATAAATATAAAACACAAATTCCTTGCTGATAATTCTATTTACTGGCAAATCCGACATTAAGGTGTTAACCATATTTTCACCGACAAAACAACTAGAAGAAAAAAACATTATTTTACTGAAATGAAATAAAAACAGCCAAAATTGCCTATAAAAATATTTTTTATATTCCACTCAGTAATGAATAATATTTTATGGTATTTTCTTCTGCAACATATGTTGTCCAAATCAAAACTAAGACAATGTGGCCTTTTTCATACCCCAAAACAAAAACCTCGCCCGCACCATAACCTTCTACGCTACCGACAGCAGCAAATTCCATATACTAGTCGTTATCAATTGGATTTTTGTCGAAATCGTATAAATAATAAAATCGCACAAAAAACACTTGAAATAAAAACGAAATCGGAGAAGAAGAAATACGAAAATATGTTAGCAAATCTTGTTATTAAAATGTAATTTTCTGGCCCCAAAACAAGCGGAAGGAAAATGCGATTTGCAAATATGTTCCAATGGATATGGCATAAATGTCGGTATGATGGTCTTAGGATTTTCCTTTGGCTTATGGTTTTATGCGAACCAAACCCGCATTCAACAAACATCCCCAAGTCATCATGATTTTAGACATTCGACGCATACCAAATGGGAAGTAAACATTTTTCTTTTCTTGTTATTCGCAAGTATTGGGGAGTGAAGGAAGTTTATATCAACAACGAGAGTGATTGGAATATCCCGCAGTATCTGTTCAATAGCAAAACTAGGTCATTGAGGAAATTTGATCAAACTTTCCTTTGTGATGCGAAAAAGTTTTGTATGCTCCATAAAGATTAACATAAATGTTAATCTTTCTTTTTTTTTGCTTTGTTCTTGTTCCTGTTGCTGTGTAATTCCCAATTGATAAATTTATTTTCAAGTTTTGGCTCAAGTTCTGCCTAGATTTCATCGCATTCACTTTGTTTCGTGTTGAGTGGAATTTGCAAATAAAATATTGGTGAATTTCTATGGGAAAGTTTTATTTAAATAAAATTTCTATTCAGTCACATGTTGGCATCAGTTGACAAAACGAACAAATGGGCAGGCAATCACGTAATGTTAATCGAAGCCAGTTTATTTGTATTTGTATGTAAAGTTTTTCTGATTAAAAGTTTTAAACGTTAAGGTATGTTTGACTATTGATTAGAGGGAAAAAAGTTTAAGGAATGCCGGTGGATCAATCACGAATATTCCCAAGAGTGTGAAAGTGAATATAATTCTTTCACTTTTTTGTTTGTTTTTGGATTTGTTGGGAAATAAACACGTAGGCTTTTTAATGTTGGTAATTATGGCTGCCCGTCTGCTTTATGGGGGAGGAGGCTCCTTACCATTGTATGGTATACATTATTGTCTAGCAAACTTTGTGTGGGGCTAGAAAACTACAGGAAGTAGCCCAGTACCCAGGGGAGTCTGGTAATAGCTATTTTGTGCAAGATAAGTGACGGATTTGGGAGTTGAGTTTAGAATGAGCATTTTTTACTTAGAACACATTAATGTATTAAGAGAGGCGAGTTAGGTCCAGGTATCTTAAGGAGAAAATTCTTTAAAAAAAAGTTTTTGATGCGATTGAGCAATGTCGTATATATCAGTTTACTGTTGCATAGAACGAAAGGGAACTTTTTTTATTTAAAATAGGCTAACATTTTTAACTTTAAAACACAGTAATGTATTAAGAGAGGCGAGGTATCTAAAGACCAAATTCGTTAAATTGAGACGATTTAGCCATGTCCGTAAAAATTATTGTGTCTTACAATAGGTTAAAAAGGCATCTTTAAAAGTCGCCTAATTTCAACCAAATGTGGAACTTATCTTTTTATTTAATCGGAAAATATTTTAGATGAAAATTTTGCTAATTTTTCTATTAGTACCTCTCTAATGTAAATAAATTAAACTTTTGTATCCAATGTAACGTATATTTGCTCAATAGTAACGAGACAAGTTCTATAAATAGAATTTACTTTACTTTCTTTACAACTGTCGTCAATTTAAAGGTGCGAGTTCTACTGATCACTAATATAATATACTAATTGCAATTCTCATTCATTTCAGGCACTAAATCGTATAAGTAGTCTGGCTTAACTTGCAGTAGAAATAGTTCGATAGTGGAACTTTGATTCCTTCCAATCGGGGACCGGACGCGACTACCTTGCGGAAGATTACTGGTTGGTTCCTGTCTCCAGTCATGTACATTTTTCTTTCATTGCCGGCCCCCTCGATGTTGTCGACAGCAACTTTGCAGTATAATGTCGTGTTAATCGGCATGTCTAGTAAAAAGCTGCTCAAACAGTGACATTCGTATTCGTCGACAAACAAGTAGGTGCCGTTAGTTGTGAATCTAAAAATAGAAAGCGTGTTAATTCACAACATCGCGAGAAACTATCGCACACCTCATTCTTTGGGTGGGAAGCAAGGGCGTAGCCAGGATCTAATGTAGGGGGGGAGTCGGTTTTACATTTCATGTTAATAGTTTGTTTACAAAAAAAAAAACAATTAAAACTAACTACCTAACGAAAAATCAATACTCATTGTTTTGACAATATTGTATTAAACAAAGGTAGACCAGACTAAATTTAAAAAACAAAATGTTAGGTTGTCGAATTTCAAAAAAAATATTTTTATTCTGTTTTTTTTTTGTTTTTTTTTTTGGACATATAAAATTTTAAGCCGCATTTCTTGAGCAATTTTAAAATTTTTTTCTTGTGTTATTTGAAACAAACTATGCACAGAATAACCGTTTTTTATTCTGAATTTCTCATGGTTATTTTTTTTTAAATGTATCAAAGTTGATGAAAATAAAAATAATTTTTGACTTTAATTTCAAATATTTTTAGGGGTTTTTGGGCTCAAATCGATTTTCGCAGACCATAGTTAGATTTTCGGATATGCCGTATTCGACAAAGTTGTTTTAAAAAAGTCTTGCTTATCAGAAATCCCAACTATAGCTTTGCGAAAATCTATTCAACCCCTTAAACACTATTCAAAGTAAAACAACTTTAAATAAAATTCTATACGAAACCGTCACTCAAAAATTTAATGATGCAGCACAATTCCGAATAAGGTTAAAATAAGGACCGGACGTCTTGTCTATTTTTGCGACTACCATAGTGTTCTTATTCACAGAATGTAATCTACAAATCCAAGGAACTAATTAATTTAGTATCATGTCTTGTTAAAAGAATCGATTGTTTTTTTAAATATTTTTACTGTGTTCGTTCAATTGGCTGCATCCGACTCGCATCGAAGTACCTCATTCTGTCACTCCAATTTCCCAAGACCTTATTAATGCCTTCGGGCTGTAGCTCACGGTTTACTTTGATGATATTGGCCTTAAGTGTTTGAATCGCTTCTGGATGAAAATAAACTATGATTTTCAAATTAACTTGTATTTGGTCCACCTTATATATCATTTGACACGAGAAAAAGTGTACAGTTAAAGGAAAAACCTTGAGCTTTAAGTATCTGAAAAGCGAATTCAATTCCGGAAAAGTGTCAGTCTGTCTGAGCGGCTGGCTGGTGTGGAGGAGAACTCGAGTAAACTTTACTGACCCTTTTAAAGGTTTAACAGTTTTATTAACTTCAAAATTTGGTTTAAACTTCCTAAATAAAAACATAACTTACTAATAAAAAACTGTAAGATATTTGAATTTGGTACATTTACATACATACTAAGTATCTTTCTTGCAATTGCACTAAATACAGTTAAAATTTTGCACAATCATATCAGTTATTGAACGTTAACTTACGAATAAAAAAGAGCCTCGCTCAGCGTACTAGTACTTCCAATACAAGGTAGTCTAAATTTCCACAATAATTTCAAGGAGGAACTCTTAATATTTTGTGAATTCATTAACACTTTCTAAACTGTAACCATTTCTACAGCTTTGATACATGGCTGTAAACGTCTGGCCAACAGTTACCACTGCACAAGCAGAACAATAACAATACATAAGTACTTTTACTTAAAAATCAGTTAATTTCATTGAATCCGAGTTAAAAAATATCCGCTACAATTTTTGAGAGTGAACATATGGTGAAATTTTTTATTATTCAGTTCACCTTTTGTAAAATTTCTGTACTATTTTATTTTAATTTTGATATTTTCTAGGATTTTGACCAATTTTTCAAGCTGTAGGGGGGGGGGGGGGCAGCTGCCTGGTCCAACCTGGCTACGCCCTTGGTGTGAAGTGAAATACATTTTTTTATAAGTTTCTTCCCATCAGGTGATAACACATTCTCACAGGAACTTCGGTCAGTTACTTTTTCAGTCTTTTCACCCGCAGGGTCAGCTGTACTGCAATGTACGGTCAATGTAGACCTCAAGCCATTAGTTCTTATAAAGCTTAAAATCATTTGTTTCCATCACCTGTTCCTTGCAAGTGGTAACACATTCTCACAGGGACTTTGGTCGTCTGTTCCTCCACAGTGACTTTTGGCGTCTGATCAACCTAGGGACTTCGGTCGCCTGTACCCTGGAAGGACTTCGCTATACTCCTTAGTGCGACTTCTGTCGTCTGTACCCCACTGGGACTTCGATGGTCTGCACCACACATAGACTTTGGCCGTCTGTACCCCATTGGGATTTTGATCGTCTGTACTACACAGGGTTTTCTACCGTTTGTACAATACTGGGTCTTTGGGTGTTTGTACCCCATAGGGAGTTTGGTCATGTGTACCACCAATTAACTTGGGTTATCTGTACCCCAAAGAGACTTCAGTCGTTTCTGCCACACAGGGACTTCGATCGTCTGCACCACACAAAGACTTTTGCCATCTGTACTACATTAGGACTTCGGTCGTCTGTACCCCACAGGGACTTTTGTCATCTGTATCACAATGGAAATCAAAAACCATCTAACCAATTTTTTCCGAAACAGTATGCCGGTTTCTTCAAAAATGCAAATTTTGAATATCTGGTTTAACCGATTTTTCAATAAGGAGAAGTTTTACAGAACATTGCCGCGTTAATTCCAGTTCCAAATCAACATATAAATTTTTTTATGCTTATCTGATATGCCTTGGGCAAATCTCAAAGAAGGCTTCATTGAAATTTCCTTATGCCGTCCATATTCGTAAAAAAAACTCAATTGCCGTTATTTCCTAAACAAAGCATCGAACCGCGAAAAGGGCTTCATTTATGATTACCATACAATAGTTGTCAAATCATTTAAAAATAGTTGGGATATCACCTTGCCTTGGCTGAGAAGCCATCGATATAGTGCTGTTATCTCCTAAACTAAGTTTCCGATTGCAAAGAGGTTGTTGGGAAAATCACCAAGACACACTAGGGATCTCATCTAGAAATAGTTTGAGATCTCATCTTGAAATGAATTACTTAAAGTGCCTTTATCTCCCATACTAAGCCTTCAAAGGTAAAAAGGAGGTTAATATGTGATTTAATCGATAGCTTGAATCTAAACCGTTCTAAGTGTAAGATGTACGTTTTAGAGGAAACGCTTTAAAATTTCGTGAGTAAAATAGATTCCATTTATAAGATAAGTTCTAACTTTCTAATAAATTCTTTTAGGATGAACTGATCATCCTGAGATTTAAATAGAATACTCATTTAAGCAAAATGAATTCAAAAGCTCTACCTTATTAAAAACAAGCTAAGTTGACTAAGCATCGTTTAGAATAAATGTTTCGATATTCATATGTTTTCATTTTTAATTCATATCTAATTTCATACTTGGTTATATTTTACAAATTCCGAGAAACCATACGGTTTTTTTACTAAATCATACCCAGTAGGAAGTATCGTCATACACGACTTTGTCGTCAACGCTGTCCTTAAGACAAAATTGAACTTGTCGTCAAAACACTCGGTTGACGACAAGCTGACCGACAAAATACTAATGCTGTCGTGCATCAAACAAAAAAAAATCATTGTAACGGGACAATAACATAATAATTGAAGAGACGAAAGTAGAAGTAAAAAATGTTCAGTTTGTTGGAAACAGTAGTGCGTGGCGGTTCATGTATCGCACGTTTTCAATAAAACTAATTCAATTTGTTATTTTAAATTATTTAGCACTGGTAACGACAATTTGACCGACATTGTCGGTCATTAGGTCATGCATGATTGTATTGGCGACATGTCGCTTATGTAGGCATCAACGATAATTTGACCGACATTGTCCGACACCTATCCTTGAGCATGTCTTGCAGACACTTCCTACTGGGTATATTCGAAAACCAAATTTTTGCAAAAAGCCACTTACGAACAAACCGGAAACCGGTTTTTTTTTAAAAAAAATTTGGTATTTAAACACTATATCTGTAACCCTCAGGGACTTCAGTCGTCTAATAGAATAAACAAAGGGACTTCGATCGTCTCCCAGTAGGAAGTTCTATCATATACGACTTTGTCGTCCACGGTGTCCGCAAGACAAAATTTGAAAAATGTATGTACTTGTCGTCAAAACACTCGGTTGACGACAAGCTGACAGACAAAATACTAATGTTGTCGTGCATCAAACACAATCAACAAAATCTACGGAAAAAAATGTGAAATATGGATGTACTTGTCGTCAAAGCACTCGGTTGACGACAAGCTCACCGACAACATTCTAATGTTGTCGTGCATCAAACACATTCAACAAAATCAAAGGAAAAAAATGAAATCTGACGTAAAAAATGAAATCTGACGTAAAAAAATTCAGTTTTTTAAACGGACGGAATGAAGGTGAATGCCATAAACCAGTTTATATCCTTCACTTTTCTCTTAGTTTCCCAAAAGTATTAACAATAAATCATACTAATAAAAAGCTAAAAAACAGATAAAAATCCATCTTTTAAAATGCCACAAAGTCATACTAATATGGCTTGAATGACAAGTCAAGACATACATACATAAGAATCAATGACAATTTGACCGACAATTTCACTCATCAGGTCGTGCATGATTGTTTAGGCGACGTGTCGCTTTTACAGTCATCAACGACAATTCAACCGACATTGTCACCCATCAGGTCGTGCATGATTGTGTGGGCGACAGGTCTTTTGTATAGGCATCAACGGAAATTTGACCGACATTGTCGCTCATCCGGTCGTGCATGACAAAGCGGACACTTGTATGAAAATTTCGTCGACGATTTGTATGGATGGTCCCCTAAATGTCATCAACGAGTTACTATGGTCATGCACCTATCCTTGAGGATGTCTTGTAGACACTTCCTACTGGGCTGTATCACATAGGGACCTCCGTCGTCTGTTTTTCACACAGACTATGTTGGTCTGTATCACACAGGGATTTCAGTCGACTGTATCACAAGGACGTTGGTGGTCTGTACCCCACAAGGCACCTTATAAGATTATAATAAGAAAAAATCTACCTAGTACCCGAAGCCGAGCTTATGGTACAACCTGACACCTGAATCTGAATCTAGATCCTGAAATCCTAATTAAACAATTCTGTAGTCCGAACACGAACATTATGCCAAAAATTTATTACTGAACCAGTAGAGGGCCATTCAATTAAACCTCGATTATCTGTAAATCGAAATCGTCAACGACTTGCAATTATCTCTAGAGCCTTATTGGGACATAGCCCGAACCTAATTGTATGTTGCGGCAAAACAGTGGCAGGCGTTCGACAATGTGCAAATCTGGAATCAAATCTTTTTCACGCTCTATGTATTGGGGATCCCTTGAAGTTCTAGGTATTCCGAAAAGTGATTGATTAATTTTTGAACTTGTCTCCTTGAACTTCTACATCAATTTTCTAGCGCCAAACCAATCACAACTTCTATTCATTCTTAGGTGAAACTTTTATGAACAAAAACTTAAATTCTATCGCGATTTTTATTTTAGTGAATAAAAAAGTGTATAGTAAAATGTCACAAGTTCCCCTTTTAGATCTAAACAATGATGGCACCGATCTCACAACCTGTCATTTAATGGAGTTTAAGGATTTAAGGTTCTCCAAGAAAAAGTGAACAAAAAAAAACGTAGGCAAACTTTTCACTTAAATAAATCAAAAAGTTTTTGTTCAAATGACAACAGCGATAGCCGAAATATGTGTAAATTTTCCCAAGACAAATGTCTGATAATTTGAATGTGTTTAAGAGAAGTGTCAACTTTTTGTGGTCCCCCACAACTAATGCTCTCACACTTGGCCAAAGGACTCAATTGCGGCCATAAATGTATAACCACAAAAATAAAAGAACAGAAAACTGAAACGAAATGAATGCAAAGAAATGAAATACAATACAAAACATCAGCATAGAAAGATTGAATGATACGAACTGTAAATCCCATTTCAAATCTTAATCTCAGTTCTTAGCATCATTGTTTTCAAGCGTCAAGGATATGTTTGCCCCCTTAACATATCCTTGACGCTTGAAAAGGAGAATTAAATGGCAAAGGTGGAGGCATGTGTTGTGGGTTTGTGGCTTTGCAAATAAAGCACATTTTTCATTCTTGGCGTTGTTTATGCATTCCTTCAGTGAAAAATGATGTTAACGCCAATTTCAGGTATGTCATCCATCAACGTGTTGTTTTTGAGTGCGTTGCTTGCTTACGCTCTCTTTCATTCTAGCTCCTTCTTGTATGCCATTATTTTCTACCATGCAATGGTTTTACCATGGCACCATAGCAATTGAATTTTTGAAACGGATTTTAAGGTTTTACGTTTTACTGGCGTATAGTATTGTGGTATTGTTGTTTTTATATATTGTATATATAGCTTGTATTTTGTATAAAACTCCTGTCGAAATCCAGTTGTTCATTTTTAAATTGCCGCAATTGGAAACATTTCCTGCGAAATCACATCTAGGTGTATTTTTTTTTCGTTCGATTTAATTCCAACTCAAGTATTCATTAAGTAGCCATTATTACGAGTATATTCGCTGATACACTTTCTCAAGTAGTTAATACATTTTATTGCCATAATTTATCGCGATCAAGTGTTAATTTCATTCACCAGCCGTTCCCACAATGATATAAGTTACATTTATATCGCCTAAGAGATGGATGAATTGCACTGCTTGAGGGAGTTAAAGTATACTTGTACTTATTTCCCAGGGATACAGTAATAATGGTCATTGTTCAGCAGTAAGTAATTAACATGAAATTTATTTCGCTATAATCAAAGTTAGTAAAGTATATGCTTAGTATATGGATAATTACTTGCTTAACAAGGGAAAAGCATTAACGGAAACCCCCAAAAAGGGAGAGTTTTGTATGAAAGGTGGAAGTAGTTTCTGTTCGATTTTCATCATCTTATAACTTAAAATTCGCTTAGAGGCTTGTACACAAATTAGAATTTTGATGTCACTTAAATTTAAGTTGTAATCGCAGGAACTGACAGACGGCAACCCTCAAAAAGGGGGTGTTTGTATGGAAGGTGGGAGTAGTTTTTCTGAAATTACTCAATTCAGAACCAGAGTACGTAGAGCAATCAAAATACGCTCTCGCTCTATTGAGTTATCTTTACAATGAGTTTATCATTTTCAAAACAAGTGAGCGTAAGCAATCAAGCAATCTTCTCTTCTATAAACTCCTCATTAGTTTCACTCATTCAATACATCGCTTTGATAAGTTAAATGGCGACCGCTTGTTTGAATAGAATCTTTAAATTGAATAACTTATTGTACGCTCATTGAAGCAAACAAGGAGCGCTCATTTCACGAAAATGATCGATTGAATTTTACCTATTAATCATAAATAAGCAAATGTGAACATATGTATAATGTTGATGTTTCAAGTGCCGTCGTTTCGTTGAACACAGAAATGAATTGTGTTGCTTGGAAAATATGCATTGATATTTAGGTAGTATGTAAGAAAATTATTATTATTTTTGAAATAATAATACTGTTAACACATTGAATCATTTATTTTAATTTTTTTTTATATTAAAAATTGCATTTAATAAACCTAAATTATTAAGATTGATAATTTGCTTGTTTGACAAATCCAACAATGCTCTGATATGAAAATTGTTTTTTATGCGACACACAGTTTAGTGGTGGAGCATATTGCCGTTGGGAGGCGTGGCAGATATAGACATATGTATATATTCTTGCACAGGTTTTTTAAATATTTTTCCATTACAATAAAAAGTAAACAATTGTTACACTAAGCAACATAAAAATGTACATGATTCCTCTTTTAGTGACTACAGTTTATTATAGTTAAGAAACGTAAATGAATAATGGTAATTGAACAGACGTTTAAAAAAAAAGACATTAACAAATATAATTCAATCGGAAAATTTTGTATTTTGGAAAAGGCTTTCATTCAGCCTGATAAAAAGTAAATTGTCGATATTGTCTGAATTAAGTCTGGAACGGTGTTTGGTTAAAATTAGCGACAGAGCACTGAATGCACATTCGACTGAGGTTTGGCTGCATGGGACAGATAAAACTACTTTTGCTAGCTTAGCTAAAGCTGGTTCATTTTTCTGTGTATCTTTCCAGTAGGTAAGAATTTCTGCATGAAATGGCATTCTTGCTTCGTAAGCAAGACGTTCAAGTTTTTGCCGGAGCGGTTGAACAATGGGAGAAGACTGAATAGCTTCCTGAGTTAACTTTTTACCACGAGAAAAAACAAAATAATGTGACTCTAATGCAGTGGTACGCAAAATGTTTATCAAGAACAACTTCGAAAAACGACGCTAGCAGAGCAGATACAAGTATGTAATTCCTGTAAACCAAATCAGTTATGAGCATGTTATTAAACAGGAGCACTCAAAACTTAGCTTTGTTGTTGTAAAGAGTTTATCATCGCAATAACTTTTGAGTGAGAAATATCAAAGCATTGAAAGCAATGAGTACTCTTTTGTTGAGTGCTTTCGAAAGAGTATTCAACGAGCGATGACGTTCTAGAGCATTAACAAACGAGCGCTCATTTCTTTTTACGTCGAAAATGAAAACACAAAATTGAGTCGCTCGCAAATAGAGTTGTATTTGAGGAGAAGAGCAAAATAATACTTCTCAATGATAAGTATTTACGAACTCTGTTCAGAACATAACTTCCACATGGAGTATAGAAGCTTGCATAACTAAGGCTGTAATCGCGGGGACAGACAGACGGACAAACCCAAAAAAGGGGTGTTTGTATAGGAAGTGGGAGAAGTTTTTGTCCCATCTTGATCATCTTTGAACTCTACCTTCGTTTAGATAGAAGCTAGCATACGAAATTTTAGATCGATAGCTCTTAAACTACAACTGTGGTCGCAGGGACAGACCCCAAAAAATGGGCAATTTGTATGGGAGGCGGGAGTAGTTTTTAACCGATCGAACTCTTCTTCGAACTCAATCTCTTCTTGGAGATCAGAAGCTTGCATAAAAAATATCAGCTCTATGGCTCTTAAATTACACCTGTAATCGCAGGGACAGTCGTCAAAAAGGGGTTGTTCTTATGGGATGTTTGAGTGGGTTTTGACCGACTGGGCTCATCTTAAAACTTAACTTCCACTTTGAGGATATAAGTTTGTATTCCAAATTTCAGCTCGATATCTCTTAAACTACGGCTGTAATCGGGGGACAGACGGACAAACAGACGGACATCTTAAAATCGACTCAGAATTCGACGCTGATCATTTATATGCGCCTCCTTATGGGCGTTACAAATGGAAGAACAAAATTAGTTTATCCTTCACTCCGTACACTTATACACGCTTTTGTGATGCTTTTGCGTGGCAAATTGTTGCGTAGGCCTTTAGTCGGACTGTTGAGTGGGTCTGTACTCAGATATATCATGGAGGTGACATATTTGGGTAAACTATTTGCCGCAATTAGATAATTTTAATGTAAGCCTCTCGGCGGTGTCGGATGCGGCGAAATTCAAATCCAGGAGATAACCTTTCATGGTTTTGGACTTGTTTGTTGAGGGAGTAGAGAGTAGTTTAAGTAGCGTAGGGCGCTCTTAGACGGACGTTTCTTACCGAAATGTCAAACACGATGGGATGAGAGTTAGAACTGACGTGCTACATATAGATTTTGTCTAATGTTAGGTATGTTGGGAAGAACCCTGACTTTGGCTTAAACCTTTGCCTCGGTTTTCTGCTAACAGAGCTTGAATCACTCAAAACCTTCTTGCATTATTTTCTGAAGACTGATCTACAACGGACATCTAGGGATTAGCGATATCTAGAGTACGAAATGTTTAGTAAGATGCTCTCTACTCCATTTGAGTTACTAGAGCAACGGAGTTTGCTTCCTGGCTGATAGCACGTCTTATTCGAAAATGTTGTAGAAGCGGATCTACCGACCTTTGCGACGAGTCAGGTTACAGGGCTGTTGGATCGGGCCGATCCCACAAACATGTTCTGCCTAATGGCGGTTGTAGCTGCCCGTTGCGAGGGCACCAGTCGCTGCACCGCAAGGGATTCGACTACGAGGTCTAACTAGAGGCATTTTGCTGGTTTAGTGGGTGTCACGGGATACACACGTGCAAGGTCTACAGTACGTGTCCTCGTTCATCCGTATCATATTGATCTTAAGAGGGTTGAGATGAGGTTAACCTTACAAATACGCGGTTATCGTTCACCGTCATAGAGTGGAAGAGGTTTGGAACTTCCCCCGCCTCCCACAGGTGAGGGTATTGTGTCCTTCCAATGTAGTATCGACCGTTTCACTTCCCAGCGGCGGAAATCATGAGTAAATATACCTTCTTTTATGATTTCGAAGGGCTTCTTTTGGATCCGATGTGCCTTCCTAAACTCCAAATAAAACAAAAAACTATACAGTGCACCCTCAATTTACACTGTTAGTACGTCAAAATGCCCCAAGTTAATTTTGGGCCGTAGAGCACAGTGGTATACACTGTTTTAAAGATTATGTCAAATTCAAGAGATATTCCACTATCTCGGGATAGTTACTCAACCATGCTACTATCTACCCTAAGAAAATACATTTGAATTGTGTGGTTGAAACTAATGACAAACTGTTTACGATAAACACACAGACACCTTCCACGGATATTAACAATTCTTTCCATTTAGAAGACATACAATACCCCTGTTATTTGAAAGCGAGAGGATATGTGTATAAAATCCTTTTGCATTTCTTGTAAACGCCTCTGGCAGATCTGTTTAAATGAAGGAGTGGAAATTTGTATGTATATTCCATAGGGAAAGTATTGATAAAATCTTCTGTCAGGCCTGTCCATGGAATGCCTGAACCTGATGAAAAAATCATGCATTCTGCATTCCTTGTTTGGAAAGTCATTGCCAAGTACGGACTACTGCTATCGTTATATGAGGAAACCTCTCAAATTCCACCGCTGGGTTGATTGGTGTATCATGCATTCTGCATTCCTTGTTTGGAAAGTCATTGCCAAGTACGGACTACTGCTATCGTTATATGAGGAATCCTCTCAAATTCCACCGCTGGGTTGATTGGTGTATTGATGTAAAACCATTAGTGTTCGTGAGTAATTAAAAGTATTAATCTGTACTCTACTTACAAATTGGTAGCAACTTTTCGCAATGACTTGTTCTCACCCGATGGTTGGTGTAGACACCCTAGTGGGAGCATCACGCGTGCTGTGATTGATACCGAAATAACTGATAGTGTCTTCGTGTTCGAATGTGGAGTCTCATTGCAACCGGGTGCTTCAAACCCATAGAGTAGCAAAGGTGGTAAGATAGCCATCACCTAGGCCAAAAGGGTGTATGTCCCATAAAGTCATACCCAATTAGTTATTTTCTGGCTGGGAAAAAGGAACGACTATTGCGATAGCTTGCTCCCAAAACGGTGGACTCCTATTCCTGGATAGATCAAGCTTGAAAATCGCATTATAATATCTTCAATGTGTTAAGTCCACCATGGGTCAGGCGAGTTTCATGTGAAACTCTTCGTTAAACTGTGGGTGCCGTGATGTGGGTCTAAAAAAGAAGCGTGTTCAATCAGTTATTCACATATCTTATTCATGGGATGTAAAGGAACATTGAGGTATACGAAACTCAGTGCTCTACCTCAAATTATTTTTGTAATATTCGGCTGTCGAAGGAGATGATATTTTGATATTTGTCGACGTACTTTCTCTTGGATCTTTGTAAACTATTAGGCGTTCTTTAAGAAATCGTCAGTTGTTAATGTGCGGTATATAAACTGATATGATTTGAATCAACCAGTTCAAATGGAACACGATTTTGTCTCTCACATCGGTGAAAAATTTACCCCTACATCTAATTAATGAGGTATGGGATAGCTTTTTTTCATTACCTATATAAGTATGATGCAAACATTTCTCTGTGTAGTACTGAGGACCCGCTGTAACGGTCTATGATTCTTACCGACAGATGGAGCTAAGATATTTCGTTTTTAAACCGTTTTCGCTTGATAAAGGACAGTCTTTGTTTTCTATAATGACAGGATTGATTTAATTTAGTTTAGAGAATTCAAGAGATAACAACTTGTAAAAGTGAACTGCCCATTGTAGCAAAATTACCATTATTTTACACACAGTAACGTTATCAGTACAATATCTATCATTTTGACTTTCAGTTTCAAACCATAACTTGTATTCAGATCGTCATATTCTTAAGTCACCCACTTCTTGTACAATCGTTTCTTCCTATGAACCAGACATTCTGTCTCTCTTATCTTATCAGTTTAATAATTCCCAATTTAATAAATCATGAATTATAAATGAAACCTAGTCTAATAATCACTTTAGACTTATCTATTCCACCCTACACCCTGATAGACAAATTAAGAAAAACAAATATGTAAACTATTTACATATTCAATCTTTTACTTTGTATGTGGTCTGCACTATTACATCGAACTCGGATAGAGAGAGAGAGAGAGTTAAAGCCAATCAACCATAATATATGCATAAATTTTCCCCCTAATTTATTGCAAAAAAAAGAAAAACTTTTTCCCAACAATCTTTGCGGAAGAAAAACCAAAAATAACCCAAAAGAAAATTTAGGATTACATTTAAAACAATACCCATTTGCACTTTACAACCAAAAAGAAGAAGCAGACACAAGACGGATGGACGAACAAACGGAAGGACAGAAAGTTATGCTAACGGACAGACAGGCAGATATCGAAAAACTGTTGGTACAACCAAAGGGAATATCGTACTTCATAAATATATATATGTATAGGGGACGGAGGATGAAGTGCGGGCATAAACGTGCAATAATCCTTTAAGCTGTAAAAATTTTCTACTCATTTATAATCCCTTTTGGCAAATAGAGCTGACTTTTAAACTCCAAAGAACCAAAATGAGGGTAGGGACTACATCGCTGTTTTCGCTGCTCGATTTCTAAATTCAGCTCTGACGATGATATAGGAGGACAGCAGCAGCAGTAACTCCGTTTGACTAAGACAAAGTTTCTCTGAAGGTGATAAAACTTTGTGCTGTTTGAGGAAAAAGTATAAAAATTATTTGAAAGGGGATAAAGATAAAATATATCTTAAAGCGTAAACATTTGTCTATCCTACTGTTATTTGTTTGTGCGTTTTTTAAAATGATAATTTGTGTTTTCCTTGCACAGTTTGTGTTTAGACGGAAATGACGTAAAAACTTTTAGTAAACGGAAGTTATGATTTACATTTGAATCAATTCAACTAAATTAGATATTCGCAGTTCATTTGTACACGAATTTTCCCCCAATAATTGTTATTTATTAATAATTTTTGTAGGGAAGAAAATGTAAATTACTCTCATGTTTGCTGAATGCTCGAAGAATAATGTTAGTAAAGGGATGAAAAAACAAGTTACGTACAATGCTGATGGGCAAAATTAAGAGTATTTCATCTGTTTGAAAAGTATTAAAATATGTGATGGGACCGGCAGTGGCATAGTGGTTAGAACACGCGACTACCATGCGGGTTATCCCGGGTTCGATTCCTGCTTCCAGTCATCTACATTTTTCTTTCATTGCCGGCCCCCTCGATGTTGTCGATAGCAACTGCGCAGTATAAGTGTCGAGTCAAGCGGCATGTCTAGTAAAAGCTTCTCAAACAGTGACGTTCACATTCGTTGATAAAAACTAGGTGCCGTAGTTGTGAATCTAAAATAGAAAGCGTGTTAATTCACAACAACGCGAGAAGCTATCCCATACCTCATTCATGGGGTGTAAAGGGAAATGAAGTTTCTTTTTTTTTAAGATGGCTCTCATTGTACATGGAAATAGCGATTCCCTATATGGGTAAATCATAGCGTGTCGAACTCTTCATTCGTCACTTCTTTTACAAATTTTCATACCATCCAAGGTTATATTTGGGAAAGGTGTATATAATCGAAGAGCTAACTGTTGGTATAATAAATAGAAATTAAAAAAAAATTTAAACTTAACAGTTAAGCTTAATTTTTATTTTTAACATGCGTTCTGACGTTTTACAAAACGGAAGTAATTTTGAAACGTCCGAACGCTATTAAACATAAAAATTTGGCTTAACAGTTAAGTTTAATAAAAAATTTTAAAATTCTATTTATTATTCCAATAAATAGCTCTTCGGTAATATGCACCTTTCCCAAATATGACCTTAGATGGTATGAATATTCGTAAAAGAAACTTACGAATTAAAGTTTCAAAACGTTGGGATTTATCCACATCTGAAGTAGCATTCGACAAAATCGAGGGGTCTGCCGAAAGCAAATGACTGTGACAGGTGACTCTGTGACCCTCTCGATAATTGCATGTTCTTATCATCATGCCACGGTTGGCCTCTGTAATACCAATCCATCATATAGCATTACATACAATATAGCATGGTATACAATAAAAATACCATATTTTTTCGGCTCCACGAAAAGCCCCCAATGAAATAACGCCCAAACGAGAAATTGTGGGCTTGTTTCATGGCGTGCATTATTTGGATGTTATTTCATTTTTTATTGGGGGGTTATTTCATTTTAAAAGCTGTTTGTTTTTAGGGGTTATAATTACATAATTATATAAAAATAGGCCTTTTACAAGAAAACTTTTAGCCTGTGAATATATAACAATATCTTATGAATGTTTACAGATATTTCCATTATTCATATTGACGTATAGAAAATCAACAATATGCTACGAGCATTTTGTCATTTTGAAAATGATATCTAAGAATGGAAATTTTATCAAATTTGTAAGAGTTCTTCAGAAGGAGGAATTCAGTAAAAGCATAGAGTTTGATTTGCTTGTGAACAGTGGAGGTGGTTGTGTAAAGGCCAAACGTAAAAGGCAAATTGTCTTCCGAACTGCAAAAGTAGAGCAGGGCTACAACGATCTACGATCCACACGATTCATGTCAATAATTTTGCGACTTTGCTGTTGGTCCATATTGACTTCTTGAAATCCTTAGTGAAACTGACTCTTTTATGAATTTTGGACATAATTTCATTTTTGTTGCTGATGGGGTTTATTTCATTGGGGGTTATTTCATTTCATCATTGGGTGTTATTTCATATGAAATAACTCCCAAATATTGGGGGTTGTTTCGTTTTCGCTTTGGGGTTTATTTCATTTATTTTTGGATGTTATTTCGTTCACTGTTTTTGGGTGTTATTTCCTATATTTTGGGGTTTATTTCATTGGGGGTTATTTCCTGGGCGTTATTTCATTGGGGGCTTTTCGTGGAGCCATTTTTTCAATTAGTAAGTAAGATGTCAATAAAATCAAAGCGAAAAAATATATATGCAAAATAAAATATTTTTTGTCATGACTTTACATAACACAGTACAAAATTTGTCAGCTCATTGATTTGGGACACAATTCTGAGAACTGCACGTGAAAGTAGCCCCTAAAGGAAGGATTTCTTCCTCATTCGTTTTGTCAAGTTACATGCCACAATAATTTAATATCGATTTGAAGTTAGCTAATTTCACCTGCAGTTCTCAGAATTGAGTCCCAAAATGTGTTGTACTGTGTAATAATTGAAATTTCTTAATGTTAGTTTTCTGGCGAAATACATATCGTATCCTTCCCACGGACTTTTGGTCGCACACCTTATTCTATGATACAAAGATAATTTGAATTTTCTCTACCACAAACTACAGAACGACAATATTTGAAACTGTTTTTTTGGTTAAATAATTTTAAAAGATATTCCTTACAAAAGCCAACTCTTTATAGATAACAAGACGTCCTTAACTTATGCACAATAAACATCAGTCCGCTTGAGTCATATTAACAACACTTTTTCGTAAGGTGTAACTACATCCAATGCTCGCACATTCCTCGATAACATTTTCACTTTACGAAAGGAAATTATTAATTAACATTTTTTTTTTTTCCCAACACCAACTTTGCGATGTCAACAGAAAAAAGAAGTCATAAATTAAAAGAGCATATAATTTGCCAATTATTGAATGTGAATATGTTGTTCGAACCCAATGGGGTACAGCTTTCGTTACGCTACGTTTACAACCTGAGGCAAGTGACAATTTCGTTATCGCTCTCCCATATACGAATGCAGCATTCTCTTATTCGTTGCGAATATCGAGGCGATAATTGGAACTCTGCACTGTGCGTAGTCACATTTCGTAGACTGCAAAAGAGTGTTTAATTGAAATATTTGCTTTTCATCTTTCATTTCCTGCTTGAAAAGAGAGCAGGGCGAAAAAAACACACAAATCGAACAGAGAGAATTTGCTATTGAATTCCATTGCTTGTAAAAATAGCAAAAAAGAGGAATGTGGGTGTAATTGTCAGTGAAACAAATTTTAATATGTTTATTAGACCGTCTCACTTTTTATACTTTTTTCGAAATTCCTTCTTGAACATCGATTCTAATAATGTACTCTAAAAACCAAGAAGTTTGGTGTATAACACTTAAATATTGATGAACGGGAAGTGGTCTCTCAAATCGTTTTTTCGTTTTTTAGGCAAAATGCCTTTTTCTCAAACAATTTAAAAATCTTGCTTTGGTAATTTGCCTCTAACTCAAGCAGTTCTTAACGGATTTGAACCTAATAACATGCATTAGAAATCTTATAAAATTTGTAAAATCTTTCTTAAAGCAACATTGCCATTTTTTTTGACGGGTTTTTATTTATAGCATCGCAAATTTAGATTTTCAAAACTTACTTAGAATTTTTTTTTAATTTTTGCTTACATTTTCGTATATAAAAATTGAACGGGGCAAAATTTTTATATTCTGTGAATGCAGTATAGTAGGAAATTTTATAATAAAGATTTTGGTGTAAATATCAGTAGCATTCTGTGAAGAAAAACTGCAGTTTAAGTTAAAATGATGAAATTAATAAAGTTGCTTATTTCCTCGAATTTCATAAATACATTAATATAAAGTAAGAACAGATTGATTTTGGTCTTTTATTTTTTCAAATTTGCTTAAATTGTACTTTTGTTGGAAAAGGCATTTTGCCTAAAAAAACGAAAAAACGATTTGAGAGACCACTTTCCGTGCATAAATATTTAAGTGTTATACACCAAAATTCTTGGTTTTTAGAGTAGATTATGAAAATCGATGTTCATGAAGGAATTTCAAAAAAAAAAAGAAAAGTGAGACGGTCTAATGTTTATACGTAAATGATTGTACATCCCAATGTGAATAAAAATACTAATAGGTATATGAAGGGGGCAGCAGCAGCAATAAATCGTTCCAATATAAACAACAGGGATAACCAACCTTTTTGGCATAAATTGTTAATAAAGTTAGAGCGCAAAACTCCGATATTGCCGAATATAGTTTAGCGCTATCACGAAGTGTGAGTTAGCTGTTGGACAAAAACTGATGACACCTTTTTTCGAGGGCTCACTGATTTTGAGAATTTTTTGGGGTCAATAAAAAAAAAATTGGTCACCAATCTCGCCAAACTGAGTATAGGGTTTTATTACCCTTCGACAGTAGAATCGAACCTATACAGTCTAGTTTTTGTATTTTACAAAAAGTCTTCATTTGTTGCATAGTGTTATTAATTGTTGTTTTAATAGCATCATCCATATAGTCAAGTATAAATATGTATTAATTGAAACTATAATCTGGTAAGGTCTTTGCACAGGAAAGAGTTTTGTAAGATTTTCGAACATTTCAGCTTGAACACCAAACAGGTTCTAAAGTGTTCAAGAAGTGGTAATTTGACTGATGAATAGTATTCCTGCGCCGTTGTTATTTTTCAACCGGGGTATATTTCTTTACAGGATAAATTGTGATTGGGATATTTGGCACATCACTAATTTTGAGTAAGTTTGCAGCTGGTATGAAAAATGGGACTACTACTTAAAGGTCTGGTTCAAGAAAATTTAGAAAGGTATCAATTGATACTTTAACGGCCAACCCCATACAAAACGCTCATGTAGTGGTAGTCTTGCTTTTTGATGAGGATAAAGCCATTTTAATTTTAGCCATAGTTGAAGACACCCTAGCTATGGTCGTCCAAAATCTGAATTAAAAAAAGTGTTTCGGAAACAATATTAAAAATATGTAATTTTTTTCATTATTATTTCATTATTATTTTTTAACCAAACCAATTGTCTACAATATTTAGTTGTAGTAGAAACGTAGTTTTCGTTGTTTTTTGTTACAAAAAAGATCGGAAGATTTTATGTATGTGAACTTGCGTAAAGTCATGGCCAACAGCATTACAACTTTTGAAAGCTTCTCAAGCTGCTGACGATCGGAATCCAGTGTAATTATTCTTGGTACGATGAGGAGCTATCGAGAGTGCTATGTCGAGAGTGCTATGTGAGAGACTAAAGCCAGTATTATCCAACCTGATCGGGCCATATCAGTGTGGCATTTAATTGCAAGCAGGATTCTTCTCCGTATTTCTAGGCTGACATTATTTGCTTTGTTGATGGCGGAGCCTAGGTAGACAAAATTATCTACCACCTCGAAAGTATAGTTGTCAACGATCACGCAGTTTCCCAAACGAGTAGATTCTTTTTTCGTTGAAACTAATAACTTCGTTTTGTCCTCGTTCACCGTTAGGCCCATTTTCGCTCTGATTCCTTATGTATACCTGAGAAGGATGCAGTTACATCCCGCAGTTTTCCACCGATGATGTCTACGTCATCAGCGTACGCGAGTAGCATGTGGCTTTTATTGAATATAGTGCCACTCGTGTTTACTGCAGCTTTTCTCATTATCATCTCCATCACAATGTTGAAGAGATCGCACGATAGGCCGTCGCCTTGTTTTATGCCTCGACTGGACCTTATATGCGATGGGTAAAAGGCTGATCCCGCGGTAGTTAGAGCACACACTTGGATCACCTTTTTTCAGCACAGGTCATAATACGCTTACATTCCTATCGTCGGGCCTGCACTCTTTAAGCCAAACTGTGCGCAGGAGCTGGTGCATGCTCGTTATCAGCTCCTCGCCACCGGACTTGAAGAGCTCTGCGGACAGACCGTCGGCACCGGCTGCTTTGTTGTTTTTCAGCCGCGATATTGCTCTTCTTACCTCGGCTTGACTTGGTGGTGGGCAATCTAAGCCGTCGTCGACAATTGGCGTGATAACTTCACGTGCGCTGCCTTCTGGAACCAGCAGTTGCTGGAAGGGTTCTCTCCATATGTGCAGCATACTCTGCGTATCCGTGACCAGATTTCCATCACTGTCCTTACAGGTGGGGAGGCCATTACCGTATCCATTTGCTCTTACTTTCTGGTAAAATTTTCGGGCCTCACCTCTATCCCTGTATCGCTCTATATCCTCGTTCTCCCGTTCCTTCATCTGACGTTTTTTTCGCCTAAATAGCTGTCTCGCCCGTTTTGCTTTCTCCTTATGCCGTTCCCTAACAGCACGGGTTACAATTGGTCGTAGCATTGCCCTATAAGCAGCATCCTGTTCCTCAGACGCTATGCGACATTCTTCATCGTACCAGGATTCGTCTGAGCGCCGCTTTTCATGCGCAATATGCTGCCACTGTGTATCGGGAACGTCAGAAGTAGAGGCGTTGTGTCGTAAAAGTTGGGAGAGCTAGCTTTCTTTGTGTTTGGTTACGTGCGTTTTTCGCTCTGCTCAATCTTGTGCGCACCTTGGCTGCAACCAGGTAATGATCCGAGCCAATATTAGCACCACGGATCACACGCACATCCATGACACTAGATGCATGCCTGCCATCAATTACCACATGATCAATTTGATTTTTGGTGTTTTGATCGGGGGATAGCCAAGTTGCCATGTGGATATCTTTGTGCTGGAATCTAGTTCCACTCACTACCATGTTCCTTCCCGCTGCGAAGCTAACTAGCCTAAACCCGTTATCTGACGTGTCGGTATGCAGGCTGAATTTACCGATCGATGGACCAAGAACATCTTCCCTTCCTATTTTTGCATTAAAGTCTCCCAGAACAATTTTAATGTCGTGGCCAGGGCAGCGGTCGGATGTTTCCTCTAGGCGCTCGTAAAATGCATCTTTAATCTCATCATCTTAATCTTCCGTCGGGGCGTGTACACAAATCAGCGTGATGTAAAAATATTTCGCCCGGATGCGAATGGTGGCTATTCGGTCACTTACAGGGTTAAACTGCGAGACCAGGTGTCGAAGTCTGCATGGCAGCTGTAAAAGATGTCACAGTTCGTTCGTCGTGTGCATCCCTGTCCCGTCCATCTCATTTCCTGTATGGCGGTGATGTCAGCCTTGTATTTGTCGAGGACATCCGCCAGTTGGATAGAGGCACCATCTCTGTAAAGAGTTCGGACACTCAGGTGCATATCCTTAAATCATGGTCCTTATATAGTTTGCGGGGGTCGTCAACATTTGGGGGGGGTTCTGTTTTATTTATTCACCGTGTTTTCATAATAAATTTTGTTTAAGGAGAGTGCTTATTAGGCCACCGCTCCCGATCCTAGTTTCTTGGGGCTGCCAAAGCCACTAGGAGAGCCTGTGTTGAGCTTCAGTAACTTCTGTTACCTACTTCCTAAGACCTTCTTACTCTAGCTAACTTCTAAGCGGTTGCTTTAAAGTCATTGCCCGGGGAATACTTGGTCTAAGAGCGGAAGTAGTAAGCTGCTTGGACAATGACACAAAGGAATCGCTTCTGGTCACTCCCAAGTGAGTGACAATCAGAACCTTTCAACCTCTGGGCAAAGTCCCATTCCCCAAGGTTCTTTTTACCTAATGCATATATCGAAGAGAAAAGGTGTGTTTAAAACAGTGGTTGAGGCAACTCTAATACAAAATAAAAACTTCTTAGAGACAAGTATGTTTTTCTAAGTTTATATCTCGAGTAATGTGACAGTGAGAAGTTTGTAATAAGCCTGGCTGCACAAGTATCCAATAAATATCCGCATCATATAACTGATGTTTTTCAACTTTAATAAATTCACTAATTGAAGTACCCTACATTTAATTTAAAGCAACACGGATTTAAATATAACTTTCACGTAAATAAACTCAAAAACATTTCTCAACACAACCAAAGTTGAAATGAAGTGTAAGTCAAATGACGAAAGAGTCCTTGATATCTGTTTAAGGTGTACGTAAGTAATAAGTAAGTTAATCGTTGCTGAATAATTGAAAAATTATCATGAATAATGTGCACGAATGTCACTCAGAAATTATCAAGGATTTTTGGACAAAAGCATGCTGGGGGACTATTGCTGGTTTCTAATATATGAAACGTATTTATCTCGTAAGCCTTACGTGATAGAGAAAAACCAATTACAGATTCGAATTCAGCCCACCAAATTACCCTAAGAAAGATATTTGGTTGCTCCAGTGCAAAACCTTGTTGACTAGTGTAACTATCAAAATTCAGATGTTTGATCCGTTGATCTGTCCTCGTTAATTTTTCTTAATCCATACAAAATTTCAAGGTGGTTCAATATTCCTCCAGTTATTCCTATAATAAAGGATCCTATGGACAGGCCGACACCCATCTAGTATTACACAAATACTAGATGTAATTTTAAATAAATCACTTTCACAGATACCACTTTAAATATTTTGATTTGTACTCTTCACAGACAACCAATAATTTCAGCTTAACAAATATGACAACCAATTTATAATCTGTATACCATTATACTTGGCGTGCTATAACAATCCATTTCTACTTACCCAGTTAGGAGAAGCTTGCAAGCTAAACTCCTCATTGTATATTTTCGTCTACATCTATTTGCGTACTCGTACAACCATGAGTAAATCTTTATTTCATTGGTGAACGATGCACGTAACATTTAGATTTCGTTGATGCCTTGAAAGTTGCAACAGCACAAAGCAACCGTAATGTTCCACGTGTCATCAGTTATGTTGCACGATTGGCACGTATACGCCACAAAACGATGGGTAAAGGAGTAAGAGACGCGACATCAAATCTAAGGCAAATTACTGGAATAAAAAAGTCTTCAGTTTCAGTGCTTGAAGAAAACTCTTTCGACATACAGCATGATAGCGTCTATATCCCAACTGACAACATAGGAAGGACAACTGGGTACAAATGGATCAAATAATGGTTTCTCTTCGGTTGTTAAGAGAATTAAAGAATTTGTGGCTTTACTTTTAGATTGTGCACATTAATGTGTTACTAAGTACATAGTAGTAGCAAGATGATGTAGGAAAATGTGTTTTAAATTTGTTCGTGGCATTTTACCAGTTATCCCATTCACTTGCATGAATACTGCAGTGTGAAACTACGAATTGGCTTTTGTTTATTTTGGCTCGCCAAAAAAATTTAATTTTCCTAAAAGCAGCCACATGTTTGTTATTTGGTTTATCAAGTGTTTTCTTTTTTTTTCAATTGGCAGATACGTTTTTAGAGTTGTTTATGGTGTTCTCATGTTTGTAGTCGTTTTGTTTTTGTACGGAATATCTAACTGCATTATTAGTTTTTTTACTGCATAGCTAATACTCTTACCAACCAACTCTCACATATTCTTTTTTTGAAAACTTGCCAAAAGTAACAACGATTTTTTCTGTAGCTATGACTTGAAATTTAAGTTCACGGCAATGTCGAAATTTAAAGTTTGTTGGAAAACTTAATAAAAGTTTAAATAAAGTATTCAATTATTGAAGTATATCTAAAAGAAAAACCCTAAAATAGAAATTATTATAATGTATTGATAAAAATTCGGGTA
This sequence comes from Muscina levida, assembly GCA_964034835.1. Lineage (NCBI taxonomy): Eukaryota > Metazoa > Arthropoda > Insecta > Diptera > Muscidae > Muscina > Muscina levida. Next base: position 77,974 of record CAXIUB010000071.1, on the reverse strand, counting down.
GAAATATAGGAGACTACCTCAGAATATGGGTTGGGAAAGTTTTCTCGAGCGGTCTTACGATGCTCTATATATGGAGTTACACAGTCTATAACATCTCCGTATGTAATATTTCGCTACCCCATTTAAGACCTGTTGAACTAAAAAAAAGGAATTTCCATTAACACCCCATGACCCTGTGTAAAATACCTACCAGTAAGCCGTGACATATTAAATAGATTTTATCCCTTCGAAATTTGATAAGGCTCGAGAAAACCTTCGCCGTTCCATATAAAAATTTAGCTGTATAAATATTCTCCAAGAGAGGCAACTCGTATCTTTAGACAGAAAAAGATAGAGCTGAAGAAGAGGCAGGATGACTTCACAGAGTTGTTAAGGCGAGAATGCGTGGAACAGAGTTGCCCTCCTGCAAGGACAGCGATGGTCAGATAGTGGCGGTCCCGGATAACGTTCTATAGATGTCGAGATATCATTTAAGAAATCTACTGGATACGGACACTACTCCAGGAGAACCCTCTCCAATCCATGACGATGGTATTAACTGTCCACCTCCGAGCCAGAGCGAGATACATGTGGCAATATCCTGCCTTAAAAATAATAAAGCGGATGGAGCCGATGGTCTATATAAAGAGAGGTGGAGAGAAGCTGATTAGGAGCATGCATTAGCTCATGGAGAACATCTGGCTAGAGGAGAGCATGCCCGGGAATTGGAGTCTCAGTCTTTTATGTCCCATATACAAAAAAAGGAGATATTAGTGTAAAAACTACCGTGGAAAAGCCTATTACCAAGAGCTCTGTAAACGAAGGCGTAGGTTCGAGCGAATTAACAGACGTGTTAACTAACAGAGGTTCTATGCAAGAATGTATGCGTGTATGTATGCATGTATGTATGTATCTAGGTTAGCATGCAACAAAACTAAAAAGTCTAAAACATGAATGAAAATCTCAACAAATTCGTAAAATTTAGATTGTTATGAATGGATAATGTGCCAAATAATGTTTATATAAGGTACAAAGTGATTATATTGCAGATCAATTACATTAAAATTTAAAATAAAACATTTCAGGTTGCGTAGTACGTTCTGTGATCACCTACTGAACATACTCACTATTTGTACATATTGTTGCATACAACCCAACATACGATTCACTGCTTACAAAAATTCGATCGAACCTACGGTTTCGGCCAACATTTTACACAAAATTTAACAGACTAGCTTCTTGGATACTCTTTATGTATTGCTCTGTGGTACAAGGTCCTTTCGAGCATATTGTGTGAACGTCTAATGTCAACTGTTGCAAAACTAATAGGATCTTATCAGTGTGGCTTTAGACCTGGTAAATCTATGACGGATGAAATATTAATTTTTCGACAAATCCTGGAAAAAACTCATAAAAAGCTGATCGACACCTACCACTTCTTTGTCGACTACCAAGCTGCCTTCGACTCTCCGATAAGGAATAGGCTATATGAGGTAATGTCGGAGTTTGGTATTTCTGCAAAGCTGATTCGACTTTGCAAATGTACCTCGAAAACACGAAATCCTTAGTTAAGATTGCTAAGGATCTGAACCATTCATAACGGAAAGAGATCTCAGGTGATAGCTTGTCCTGTATAGGTGAAGGTGATGAGAATGGCTGGTGTCTACATTTCTGGCACCATATTCCACAAGAGCCACTGACAGTAGGCTATGCCAATGATATGGACATCATTGGCAGAAATCTGCGAAGTGTTACTGCAGTTTTGTCTTCACTGAAAAAGGTGTCAGCAAAAATGTGTTTAGCGGTCAACGAGGACAAAACAAAAATAATGATTTCGACAATGTTGAAAATGATTGCATTGCAATTTTTTGCAATTTACCTTCTTCGGTTCTTCCGTCAATAAGAAAAATAGTGTCAGCCAAGAAATTAAGCGGAGAATAGTGTTCGTCAGCGGACTTCGGCAGCACTTAAGTAACGCCACCTTATCTCGAACTGGTAAGAAACAGTTACACCAGGTATTATTTTTACCCGTTCTGTTGTATGCCGCCGAATCGTGGGTGCTTTCGACAACGGACATTCAAAACCTGGAAGTATTCGAGAGAAAAGTACTCCGAAGTACTCCTATCTGTGTCGACGGCTAATTTCGCAATCGGATGCACCATGGAGCTTCACCACGACACCGACGTAGCTGAAAGTGCCAGAATCCAACGACTACGACGGCTGGGTCATGTTGCCAGGATGGATGTAAGTGCTTCAGCGAGAAATGTGTTTAATGGCGAACATGAAAGACGGCGCAGAACAGGGAGACCCAAACTTCGTTGTAAGGGTCAAGTAGTTGCCGATGCGTCACCATCTGGTAGGACTAACTGGAAAACGCACGCAGCAGCCCGAAACATATGAAATTCTTTAATACATCAGGCCGCTAATTTATGAACCACGTTCGTAAGTTGTAGTGGCCTACTTTCGTAAGTAGTTGTTATGGAATTTAAAATGAACTGAATGCGGGCTATATCGTTCTACCCCTTCTGGTATCTCCCATACAAATTAACCCTAGGTTTCTTTGAACCAAATTTGATTCATGACTTTTTAAGTCGTTTGAGCCATGTCTGTCTGTCTGTCTGTCCGTGACCGGAACCAAATTCTCTTTTTAGTAAAGCTATAACAGGATAAAGTTTAGGAGAAAAAATTGGAAGTCTATCCACGCACCATCTGGTACCTCCCATACACATCTGGTACCGCCCACTTTTGAAATCGATTAATATCATTAAAAGACCTAACGCGATCGTGCCCAAATTCTGTATTTGGTACAGTTTAAGCAGGATAAAGTTTTGGAGAAAAAATCTGGAAGTCTAGACACGCCCCTTCTGGTACCTCCCATACAAATGTACCACTCCGCCCACTTTAGAAATAAGGTAATAATATCAATACACTCGACACGATCGTGCCCAAATTCTGTATTTTGTTATGTTATAACAGGACAAAGTTTTGGAGAAAAAATTGGAAGTCTTTCAACGCCTCTTATAGTACCTCCCATACAAATGTACCTTTCCGCCCACTTTAGGGATGTAGTAATAATATCAGTACACCCAACGCAATCGTGCTCAAATTCTGTAATTAGTAAATCTATAACATGATAAAGTTATGGAGAATATATCTGGAAGCCTAACCACACCCCTTCTCGTACATCCCATACAAATGTACCGCTCCGCCCACTTTCGAAATCGAGTAATAATATCAATATAATAGAAAATTATTTATTTTACTGAGGGTAAGGGTAAATGTAAGTCGGGTTGCCCGACTGAAACTTTCTAACTGGTTTTAATTACAAATCGGTTAATTTCAATAACACAAGACTTAAACAATATCTTATATTGGGTGATGGTATTTATCAGTCAGTTTAACTGACTGAAATTTCTGTACTTGTTTTTTAAGGTGAACGGCATACAGTATTAGGAAAAACCGTAACAATTAGGTAGTCTCATAAAAATTACCGAATTCGACATGGCGTATTTTAGCTGCAAATTAATTAAATCTAGTCAAATTTAATACATTGAAATTCTTATTGATCATTGACTTATGTATACAAAGAGTTCGCGTTGTCGTGTCTCTACCTGTACAACGGATACTTTTTTGGCAAATTTTCCGAAAATAGATATTATTCCAATAATTTCTGAAGCTTTATTTTCAGAAACTTGAAACTATTCAAAGTTGTAAGGCAAAACCGGAGAAAACCGGGTGATTTACCTCGTTTATTCTCATATCTGCCATAGAAATGACTGTCTACTCTTTTGTTATAATATAAAAATAATCAACCAAGTTATCGTGACAGTCTGTGCCCATAATATCCTTATCACTACGTTTTTAATAGGGTTCCACTTGAGTATATGCAGAAATATTGCAAATTTTGTACAGAAACCCTAATATATAACCAAATTTTTTTTTCCTAAAGATCCTAATATTTTTGTTAATTAGATTTCATTCAATCTTTTGTACTTCCACAGTGAACATTAAGTAATGTTTGCGCCATTTAAATAAATCAATATTCATGAAAAAAAGTGCCAAAAACCCTTTAATATTATTTACTTTATATTTTTAGTCATACTTCATTACCCAGCTGCATGTGGTGTTTCCTATCTACGAAATATGGCTGCCAAATATCAAAAGGCCATATTTACATATCCACTCTATTGAAAATAACCATTGAAACGGAAATGAACCCAGCCCAAGCTCACATCTCCAACTCAACCAAACAGCAGATAAAAAAATGAACAATATCCAAAGAGGAAGCAAAGCTAATCATCTGGAAAAATTGCCTAATGGAGAGTTTAACATAATAAAAATGGTAGACTGACTTTGGCAAAGAGACAGACAGATGAGAACCTAAACGAATATGGTAGGTGACAAGAAGTTTGTATGATAAATAGCAAGCATCGAGAAAATAAAACTGCAGTAAGGTTATATCTCTTCAATAGATTTCACTAGCCACAAACTTTTGTCGTTTTAGCAAAACCGAAGTTATTATCATACAACCCCTTGTAAATCACATACGAATATTGAAGGACATTAAAGAACTATTTGCATATTGCCTTTTTTCTAGTTTGAGTGAGAGCATAATACAACTAAGTAAAGTAAAATTAAGGTCAGTTTGACAAAATTTATAAAAAAAAATTGTAGAAGTCTTAGGGTTGAAATTTCTACTTACATAAGAGCATTCAATATTTATTGTTTTCGTATGTGGGACAGCTGCCTGTAAAGAGATAAAATTGAATGAAAATGTTTTAATACTCGTACTTCTACTAGTAATTTGTGAGAAGTTGATATGGAAACACTTGGCTAACAAAATTCGAATGAGCAGTGTATGTCAATATTTTTGTGTATAAATTTTAATATATTGTTCTCGTCTAAGCTACTGGACCAATTGTAATGAAAATTTTTCAGTATGTTTGTTCGAAAACATCACGACACATTAGTCCTTGGTGTCAAAGGTTTCGTTTAAAATTACATACCCACACATAAATATTTATTCACCGCCATTCCTATCCTACACACATATAATTACAAACTAATTTCATCACATTTTCCATGAGGGGTCTGCCAAAATTGCATAAAAAGAGTCGAAGACGAAGGAAAACTTTTGCGAATAAAAGAAACACAAACAAAAGATAAATAATGAGACAAATTAATGTCTGGCAATTAAGTTAAATGACAATCAAAAAGAATAAATGAATGACGTGAAAGTTTTCTTTTGAGAAAATACAAATGCATCACTAAAGAAGTAACGTATAATTTAACGACAAAGATAAATGGTTAAATCGCTTACAAAGAATGAACCGAATTGGGCATACGTGTACGTAAATGCAAAGGGTGAGCATGACTAAATCGTATGTAAGGTTGTGTCACAATAGTCGAGAGAAGTCAAATGTCAGGCGAATACATAAATATCGTATGATGCCCACCATATCGTCGTCCGAGAATTCAGGTGCTTTGTGTGCCAAAAACAAATTCTGAGTAAATCGGAGTTAAAGATAAAATCACATATAGAGCAAAGGGATATAAAGCAAAATGGAAACAATATATTTTGACTTCTGTAAGAGATACCCAAAATCGGATTTCAGATTTGTAAAATTTGATATCAATAACACGGGAGAGCATCATTATCTGAAAACTGTCAAATTGGCGCATGGACCACATGAATTCCAGGACGACGACACATTTGTCATTAGATATATTGGGGTTTGTAACTTATCAACAAAATATATTGATGCAGATGCAGCTTGTCTGAATTGAATGGTGAGACAACTTTGGTTTATCTAGCGCAATGTTAATTAGAAACCGACAGCATCGTGCGGGTTAGACCACGCGACTACCATGTGGCTCTTCTGGTTTCGAGCACTGTCACAACCATCAACATCAAATTTGAAAGTCGGCATAATATAGCACATGGGCAAGAGTTCTCCTTAGTCTTAATTCTTTTCACTGCCAGTGGACCATAGAGCTTCAACGTAGTTTCGCCATTATCTTCTGTCTCGTGCAATTGATTTTACTCGGATGAAATTGTAGCCCATTCGTTTGATGTCTTCTTCAAAAGTTTTCCATATTTGTTTTTTTCCACATCGCCTGCATCCTTGCGGGTTGAAGTCTTTCCATTTCGTCTGTATCCTTGCGGGTTGAAGTTTCTTCATATACACATTCGCTATCAGCCAGGTCTCAAATTCGTATGGAAGGACCGATTTTTCGTTGGAATGGAAGATACGTAGTTTCGTATTTGTTTAGATCGAAAAAGATCTCCAAGTTTTCCACAGCTGACACCTTGAGCCTTAGATATTTTAAACGCAACGATACTTCCGTCGATACAGCATACAGAGCAAAGCCTGCTGTGACGGAGCGTTATTATAAGAAGAGGAAGAGATGAAACACCTTTTTAGGCGGAAAAAGCGTCTATGGAAGAATAGAGAGAGCCAGGTTAACGAAAATTACAGTGATAGTGTTGAAAAGAAAAAGTTCTACCAAAGGTAAAAAGCAAAGGTTTTGGAACAGGGATTCCCACCTTTAAGGACATAGGCAGAAATCTGGTTACGGACACTCAGAGAGTGCTGCAAACATGGAGGGAACACTTTCGATTTCAGCTTGTTCCCCAAGGCAGCATAAGTGACGAAATTACATCTATCATCGACGACGGAGTAGATTGTCCACCACCGAGCCAAAAAGAGGATTTTGAAAATCGGTCAAGAATTACGGATTAAAATTTCAAATATCCAAAAAACAATGAATGTGTTTTCATCGTTCGGTTCAAGATCTATTCTATTATTGTTAATAGAATTTGTTTTACAAGAGTTGGGTGAAATGGATTATGTTGACAGCTGGTAGGGCGGATAGCTATTTCGATGGTTGCCAAACCATCTCATCAGCACCCTTTGCTGTGCCTTCTCCACTCATTATCACAACCATATGTTAAGTGTTAAAAGCTTCAAGAAACCATCGTGAAAACCAAACACACCGGTGCGAAAATAGTATCAAAAAAAACCGCACGCCAACATAATCCATTTTGCACTTGTCTATGCTTTGTCCATCGGACAAAATTGCATATAGAATTGTTTTTGGCAACAAATGCCAACCCATACATACACGGGAGGTATACTAGGTACACTTCCGCTAAAGATCAACATTAAATTCTTATTTTTATCTGTAGTAGCGGAAACCGTCTGTATACTAACTATCTCTTTAGACGTAAAAAACACTTTCGACATGCCTTATCCTCCTATTGATCTTTCACTAGTTGGATCTTATATGGATGTAGGCCAAGATCTTTCCTCAACATTAACAGAGACCGAGCGCTTGGTTCAGATGATGATCTTGATGATCCACAGTATCCACCATTTGCCAAAGTATACTGAAAGAAAGTCTAACAGTCTTATCCCTATCAGAAGTTCTGTACTTCAAAAAATACCCCATACATAGTTTGTTTCCATATATTCGGTAATACTACCACGCTTTGAAAATTCAAATTATGCCCTTAATCAAAGGACTGTTTTCCAGTCCAACTATAATACACATTGCTTAAATTATCTATTTGTTAGATTTATTACCGATTCGCTCTCCCGTAAAGTAAATGAGCAGCAGATACCTGTAAAGTAAATTAAAAGCATACTAGCTGACCCGGCAAACGTTGTTCTGCCATACATCTTCGGACCCGGCGAACTTCGTCTCGCCTTTAAGTAAACGCCTTGATATAAGCTCCAGGTAATATTAAAATACAGATAGTTCAAATTTTAATGTAACTTATTTGAATTTAATCGAAATCAGTGAAAAGCGGTCTAATAAACAATGTTTTTCGATTTGTTTTCCGACGCAAAAACAAAAAAATGAAAACGGTTTGCCGACACGCGAACGGGCAACGTACATCTGACCGTGCGAAAAGCAGGGGAATTCGAGATTGATCCCACAAACTTCCAACGATTGGCTTTACGATTTATTGATTGTCATCACAAAAGCCAATCGAATGGAGTATTAAATTCGCTTGAATTGGAAGGGACGATCGGTTGGAATAATAGGAATAAGTGGGATAAGGACTTCCTCTCCTTAAAATTTGCCTTGATGATTCTCGCTTTAATCACATTGTTCATCAGTTTCTTGGCGGACAACCGCGTACCGTTGAACAATGTCGGATGATTCAGATTCCGCAACATGAGTATGATCGATGCCAACTTCACCTACAAATTATGCGACGGAGTTCCTGACACATCTAGGGAGTTCAAAAATTCTGTCGGATAGTTGGTCGCCTCATTCCCGTAGGTCACGCTGTCAACGGATTTGTATGAATGCAGACTCCATCGATTCGACTTTGAATAATAACTTTCAAGCTATCTAAGTCCAGCGAAGAATAGATGCGAGAATGGCCTGTTCACTAATCCAATCTATATTTTTATAATTTAGGCAAAGGCGTGAAAACTTTGGTGATGAGTTCCTTCTTCGACTTTATAAACTCGCAAAAATTTGCCGGGAACATCATCAATCCAGTCGAAACATCAACAGGAATTTGGCCATCACTGAGCGCCAGTAGCTGTCTTGAAAATTCGGTAGCCGATGGGTCGTTTTGCAACGTGACTTTCATGTTCGTAGTCAATTTCATACATTAACTTCATCAGCAGCAGTTGAATTTGGTATGACGGGAAGCGTTTGTAAAATCTCCGAACAGCAATATTATAGACCCAACAAACCGTTTCGAATCACCTAGTAAATCCTTTATCGTTCAGTCAACTGCCTCCAAAGCTCGTTTATGCGCCATCGTGCATTCATCCCAAATGATGATTTTGCATTCTCGCAACAATTCCGTTGTCTCCCAATTCTTGGATATTGTGCACATTGACGTTCGTTTGCGCGGCGATAAACAGCCAGCTCATCTCGATCATAGTCCTGCTTTCGTTGCAATTCGCGATTGAATGCATTGTGCATCGAACGATTTAGCGCTGGTATTCCAAATTCGTTAATTTCAAGATCGAAATTCGATGTTGTCGTGCGAATTCTGTGCAAAATGTCCTCCCCCAATGCGCTCGGGTTCGACGGATGACACGTAGCTATGAAATACGAATTCGAGCTTAAATGTAGAATGAAAAAGAAGTCCATCTTTATATGAGGTGATAGCCATCTCTCCACAGAACATCAACGGGTATTGAATGCAGTTGTCCACCATCCCGACGCTTGAGAAAAATATCGCGTGATCCCACTTTCTCCCCAACAATCTCCACTGCGACTTAATTGATAGTGGGAGCATTGAATTGTCTTTCATGGCCTCCAGAGGGTCTTTTTTCTGCTCCGATAATCTGACCAAAGCTTTATGCTCGTGCAGCAAATTTTGCAATTGCAAGATCATTTCGAGTTTAATCGCAGTAAAAATTGCACAACGTTGATCTAGTTCAATTGCCAAATCACCAACGAAATAGATCTGAAGGAACTTATGATCTTCGTTTGGTGGTGGTAACAAAGCGCCGATCGATGGTGTATGTTTGAAAATATAAAACATGAATGTTTGAAAGCAAATTTAAAAAAAAAATTCGAAGAATTGTTCATTTTAATAATAAACCTATGACATAAAATCAGACTTTTTCGAAAAAACCCAATATTGAGTAAACCCTAGCATAATTAAAATTTTGCTAAAGATATTCCTAGAACAGTTTATTTCAAAAAATATTGTGCCTTCGGTATTTTTTAAAAAAGCAACGAAAAGAATTAAAATTTTTGGCGACGTATTTTAGAAAAAAAGTGAAAAAAAAATAATTTTGTTACTTTTTGAAAAAAGCGAATATGACATAATATTATTTGAAATTTTCTATTCTTGTCGAACTGAGCTAATTACCATTACCTTATAACTTGGATTGTAGCCGAGTCGGCTTCAAATGACGTCATTTGAAAGCATCCGTTATATCTTTGTGTGATGCAAAACGTTAAAACAACTTCCAAGCATCTTAACGAATTTTAAATTTTTACGTCGACTGTAATCATTAAATTAAGCAACACAATGCGAAATTTCGTCGAATAATCCAAATTTTTCAAGTTTTTCCGAATTTTCCACCAAGGATTTTTACTTTTCCATTCGAAAAGTCATAATTTTCCAACAAAATACCACAATTCAAATTGCAATTTTCATCAAATCAAGTAATACAATGCAAATTTCTCTGAAAAATCCAAGTTTTTCCGGAATTTTCCGAGTTTTCCACCAAGAATTTATCTATTTTCATTCGGAAAGTCATTTCGGAATAATTATCCGAAATTTTTCGCAAGTTACATCGTTCAAAACTATCAAATCGTACGACCAAAAGCAAAATTTCGTCGAAAAATAGTACTAAAATTTTTCGAATTTTTCCGGAATTTTCCAAATTTTCCTACAAATTTTTTTATCTTTCCATTCCAAAAATCATTCGTAACAATTGCACACAAAATTCCACACAAAAAAGCAGTTTTCGGTTTTTCCAATTTTCCGGCTTTTCCGGAGGATTTTCCCGAAATTTTCTTTTACATAAACCTTCTCATGGCAATTACGAACAACTGAAAAAAAATTTCAGCAAAATCGGTCCAGCAGTTCTCAATTGATGAATTACTATACATTTTTGCCACCATTTTTATATATATAAGATTACTGTTTTAGTCGGCGCAGCTACGATATGTCCTTAACTGCCTGCCTGGTGAACGGCAAATTGCTTGATACAGTTTAATGGTCAAATATGGACATGCGTGAATAGCGGCATTGGAACTTTTTACCCACTTGGTTCCAAATAGCCTGTTCATATCTATAGGTGAACTTCAACATACTATGCAATTTTATGGTCGATCAGCCTATTACTTTGATAGTTATAATGGTTTATTTTAAAAGGGGCGTGGCACAGCCCAATTCTACCCTGGTTCTAATTCATACTGTACCAACAACATATATAACAAAACTCATCTTCTTACCTCTGGTAGTCATGAGATATAGCCTTTTTAACTTTCAACTTAATCCACAACCCAGTATAGCCAGGGACTATCAACAGGTCATCAGTACCACTTTGTAAAGTTTTCGTATCGATTTTTGAAAAGGAGCGTGGTCTTCTGCCCTGGCTGTAATTCATACTGTACCAAAAACATATAAATATCAAATCTAATTTTCATGCCTCTGATAGTTCATGAGATATAGCGTTTTTAACTTTCAAGTTGTATGGGCGGTGCCGCTCCTCTTTATAAAATCACAACCATGCATATCCAGGGACTATACAAGGTCATCAGCGCCACTTTGTACATTTTTTGTATCAATCGGTCTATTAGAAAAGCAGTATGAGCGATTTTAAGGAAGGAGGCGTGGCACCGCCATCTTCCACCCTGGCTGTAATTCTAACTGTACGAACAACATATATACCAAATATCATCTTAATATCTCTGATAGTTCATAAGATGCAGACGTTTAAAGTTTCAAGATGTAAGCCACGCCCACTGATCCGACCCCTCTCATTTTTAGTTGGATTACGAATTTTGGTGCCAAATTTTCAATGTGATTGGTGAAACAGTCCACCATATATAGCGTTTTCAACAAATGGGCCCAATGGGTGGGGCCACGAACACTTGATATATCAAAAATTCAAGTAGCCTATTTTCACCACCTACCAGACAGGAATATTTTGTGAAAATTTCAAAAAGATCAGTGCAGCCGTTACCGAGCCTATACGGTACATCAAAAATGCAAACAATTAAACAAACAAACACTAAGTCATTTTTCTATATATATGGATATGTTAAACATAACGAATTATTTTCCAAAATAAAATTATAGTTGTTACCAAATTTTTCAGAAAATGTAGAGTATAGTAGCAAACATAGCATTAAATTATTTTTAAAATGTGAAAAAGTGTTTTGCTATAAATATGGGTACACACATGCACTGATTGTAATTAAAGAAAAAAAACCGCAAATTTGCTGTTACCTTTGCTAACTTAAATCGTATAGTTCACAGCACGACATTAAATTGTCATTATCCGAAAAAAAACAAAAAAATTAATTCTATTTTCTTTGGACATATTATACCACATTGGGAAATCATGTTTTCCGCCATTGGTTGTCGCTAAGTAGATTACCATCAACAACTTCCCTAAGACTTGCGGCAAACAAAGTTTCTATATTAACTAAGTTTTTGTTCATGAGCTAAAACTTTGTAAAAATATAAGGGAATATCTAACACACGCCACGATTAAAATCAATTTAATAAGAATGAAAATGAAAGGAACATTGAAAGCTTGTCAATCAATGTTAAAGACTTGTGTGATAATACAAACAACCATGTATAATGCGTACATTCATAGTATACATAAACTTCTATATGACTTTTAATAACGTACCCACAATTCCCGTCAGCGTTATCTCGACTTGCATCAGACATTGCGAGTTGGTGTGATTTAAGCGTTTCCTGCCCTAAGGCTAAAAATGTGTATTTGTGCCCTGTTGCTTTTGCATCTTAATCTTATTAATGCTAATATTAATTTATAACGGCAAATTTCACATATCCGAATGAAATATAATGTCTGTACCCTAAAGGAAATTGAAACAAGTAATTGTGATTGTAAGTTCACTGTTTGGATTGCTATGCAAGCTTCTTGGTCTTTTATTAGAGGAAGGTGGTGATTATGTATAGAAATTTTGAGAATCAATTTTAAATGAAAGGATTTTCCTGTCTGCTTTGTTGCCTTTAACTAATTACATTATAACTGTCTAACGTTTGGCCTTCAATTGATCATCAATGTCGATTGTTGGCGACTAATTGCCTAGGATATTCAACAAGTTTTAATAACAATAATCTGTGTGGCAATAACTAAATTGTGAAGCGAATTATCGTTAGACAAAAAAACTAAATGTAAATGCAATAGCACTTGTATTGTGTAATCATGATACAATATAAAACAGGCAGATTGCCCTAAAAGTTATGACCAACAGTTTTAAGGTAAGTATAAAAAAATATATACGGACAACAATGTAAATTAAATTGTGAAACCAATCTCTGACAACTAATTGCTAGATGGGCTGTAAAATATTTATTAAATTTCCATGTAAAAAATATTTAGCAATAAGGTTTTTTTTTATTTGGCATAGTATTATTTTCTCAGCGTTTGTTATCAATTGCATAAAAATTTTAAAGTTTTAATTTCAATGCTTGTAACTACATTTGGACGTAATAGGAATTCTAATTCCTGAAGAGTTTTCTCGAACTTGACAATACGATTCGGATTCCAAAGAAATACTTTAAAATACAAAACGAAAATTAGTTTCTTAGTTGTGTTGTGTTTTCTTTTTATAACTTTTCTATATATACGTTTTTTTTCTCACATAATTTTTAATTGCGAACAAAAGTTGTATTTGCAAATCACTTCAGATACACAACACACAATGTATACCCAAACAATTGTAGATAACCACAAGTATATGTATATATATTGTCTCACTCATACCAAGACAAAATCACAAACAAATACAAATATTGGACAATTACACAAACATTGTTTCACTTATACAATGGCAAAAGTCTCTTTTATTTTGAAAAAGGCGGAAGTCCTTGCGGAAAAGTTGAAGTGGTTTCCAAGTTCCTTTTGCAAAATAATCCCCAACAATTGGAATAGACAGCAAGAAATGCTGAAATTCTCCTACACACACTCGTACTCATTTTCACATCTGTGAAGGTTTTGTAAATAAACTGAAAGATGCAACTAAACAATGTCCAAATTCTAGTTTTTCTTCCTCTACCTTATACTAAGAAAACAACATATAAGGACATTTAGGAGAAATTCATGTGGATTTGTGTGTGTGTGTGTTTAAAGACACCTGGTAGTATATGTTGTACAACTGAGGGGGGAATGGGCTCTGGGGGGCACTACTTCTATCGCCTGGCACAATCATAACTTACTCCAGTTTACTGGACTGCATGCATAGTGGCATGAGGGAGGTGGTATGTTGGTTGCTTGGAGCACTAGCTGCAAATGTGACGTGACTCAAGTTGTTTGCTTACAAGTGGAAGACACACTTGAACCAGTGGCCATTAGTGATTGTTGCAAACAGGAATACGGCATCTATTGCTGTTGCCACCTCTACGGTCTTGTGTAAACTATAGTTTTAAGGAGTTTTTCTTTTGGTTAATGTTCTTTATTGGCCATACAGTAAACATTGTTAACTATTGTCGAAACTGCAGCAACAATTTCATATACGAGGGTGGAGCACAAGCGACTTTTGGATTGGATACTAATTTCTCTTATATAAAAACTAGTAAGGTAATTATCTTTGGTTATGTCGGATCTCAGATACATACCCTTCACCATTTGTAATAATTGTAGTTTGGACTACAACTATATTTTTTTATACACAAAAAATGGGAGGTTGTCTGAGACGAGGACGTTACTTTAACCTCTTGCATCGGTGTTTTATCACAATTTTTTTACTGAAATGTCAAAGACTGAGCTTGAATTGTTTATACGAGCTATGAATATTGTCATGATTTATTTTAGACCCAATAAAACTCCCCTTCTGGGAGTTGAGAGAGCAGCCTTTGTCCGATAGTGGTCAACTCAGAACTTAACCTCCCTCTTATTCTTATATGGCAGCAACAACTGAAATTTATCCATCAGGAGCCGTACGTAGAAAAGAATTCCAAGCGCTTCGCTACGTAGAAAGTTAGTCACGCCAAGTGTAGACAACAGCTCTTTCACCTTGTCCATCCAACGAAGCTTTGGTCGCTCCCTCCTGCGCCGCCCATCGATTTTATTCCCGAAGATATTTTGAGCTGGAGCATTTTCATCCATTCGTACAATGTGTATTTCAATGCGCCTGACTACGTCGATGACGTTGTACAGCTCATACAGCTAGCTCATGGTTCATTCGGCGACGGTACTCGCCGTTAGCGATGATTGGTCCAAATGGTTTGCGAAGTATTTTTCTCTCGAAGACTCCCAGAATAGATTGATCCGCTTGTGTCATTACACAGGATTCTGCGCTGTATAGAAAGTCAGGTGGGATTAGTGTCTGGTACAGTTGGATCTATGTTCTTCGTGAAAGGGCTTTGTCATTAAATCGCTTGCTTGGCACATAGTAGCAGCGGTTTCCGATCAGTAGTCTTCTCTTGATTTCCGGGCTGACATTATTATTTTTGTAGATAAAATCATCTACCACTTCAAAGTTTTAGTTCTCAACGTTCACGCAGCATACCAAACGAGTAGACTCTTTGTTCGTTAAAAAAAATAACTTGATTTTGTCATCACTTATCACTTCTTAATGCTCGAAAAGGTAACATCCCGCAGTCAACGACCAATGATATCTATGTCATCGGCATACGCCAGCAGCATGTGTCCTTTGTTAAAGATGGTACCAGTCATGTATACTACAGCCTTTCGCATGATAATCTCCACTACGATGTTAAAGAAATCGCATGACCGACATCGCATCTCCTTGTCAAAAGCCTCGCTTGGTAGAAAATACCCAGTCAGATTTTTGCCAATTTTCACTAAAGCTTTCTTGTCAGTCAGTGTCATCCCACAAAGTCGTATCTGTTTCGAGGGAATATAAAACTCAGCCATAGCATCTAACAATTTCTGCAATATCGGATTGCCGATTTCAGTTTTGTAAGATACTACAAATAAACAAACACACATTCCATTTTATATATATAGATGAACAATTGTAAGATATGAACAAATGGTAGGTAACGATCTGCATTTCTTGTCGTGGTGTGAATATTTGGTCGGTGGTGGATTTACCAGGTCTAAAGCCCCACTGATAAGGTCCAATCGGGTTCGCCAGAATGAGCTTTAGTATTTCACATAACATACTAGACAGGTCCTTGTATGCGATGGATAAAAGGCTGATCCCGCCATAGTTGGTACACATTCTTGGATCGCCTTTCTTAAACATAGGACGTAGAACACTCATATTGCAATCATCGGGCATGCGTTCCTTTTGCCAAATTGTGGTTATGAGCTGTTGCATGCATATTGCCAGCTCATTGGCAGAACTTAACCTCCGCTTAGAGAAAAGAAGCTTGCGTACATAATATTAGGTCTATATCTCGTAAACTGCCGCTGTAATCGCAGTGGCGGACACCAAAAAGGAAAAGTTTGTATGGGAGGTGGGAGAAGTTATGTCCGATCTTACTCATCTTAAAACTTAACCCTCAGTAAGAGGATAAATGTTTTTATACCATCACCCTTAGGGATGAGGGTATATATCATTTGATACGAAAAAAAGTGTAACGCATTAAAGGAGACGAGTTAGACCCCAAGTATCTTAAGACCAAATTCGTTTCAGGACTTTTTAAGACGATTGAGCTATGACCGTCTGTCTGGCTGGCTGGCTGGATGGCTGGTCAGCAGGATAACTCGAGTAATCCTTAACGGATCGGTATGAAAATTTACCAGTATCAATATTTTTCAAAACGAACTTATGGGATTGTAAATGGGCTGAATAGCCCCACCCCTTTTGGTACCTCCCATACAAAATTACCTATTTTTTTTAAATTAATATTTCTTCCATAACTTCCAAACGGATAACCGGAGGATGTTTGAATTTGGTCAGTTTATTTATCTTGCAAAACTAGACAAACCCTAAGAAAACCGAAACCTTTGCCCCACCCATTCTGGTACATCTCATACAAATGACCGAATTGATCCTCATACTTTTACATACATATATTTTTTGTTAGTAAACTGAATTCACTAAAATTTAGCATGTGACGTTCGCTTATGAAAAGTTGAATTAGGAATGAACGTGGACTATATCGGTTCACGCCTTCTCATACCTCCCATACAAAATTACCTATTTTTGGAAAATTAATATTTCTCCCATAACTTCCCAACGGACACTTGGGGGGTAATGAATATTCGTCGATACATTTTTGTCGTTATAGGAGGCGAAACGTCAGAGCCTAACTATTTGACACACCCCTTCTGGTACCTCCCATACAAATGACCAAACCCATCCCCATAGTGTCACATACATATCTTTTTTGTAAGTAAAGTGAATTCACTCAAATTTTGCGTATGATGTTCGCTTGTGAAAATTAGAACGGACACTTGGGGGTAATGAAAATTGGTCGGTAAATTTATCTTCTGATAGAAGGCAAAACTTAGAAAACCTAACTATTTGACACACCCCTGTTGATACCTCCCATACAAATGACCGAACCCACCCCCATAGTCTCACATACATATCCTTTTTGTAGGTACACTGAATTCAGTAAAATTTTGCGTAAGGTGTACGGTTATGAAGATTTTAATCAGAAATGAATATGGACTATATCGGATCACCCCTTCTGGTACCTCCCATACAAAATGACTTTGTTTGAAAAATTTATATTTCTCCTATAACTTCTAAACCGGCACCTGGGGGGATAATCAAATTTGGTCTTGTAATAGGAAGCAAAGCCTCAGCAACCCAAACTATGTGGCACACCCCTTCTGGTACCTTCAATATAAATATATGGGATATTTCCCCTTTTACATACGAAAAAAGTCAGACACGTTGTGCTGCCCCTAATTGTACCTTGTGTACAAATAGGAAAAATTTTGTATGTTTTTGCTCTACATGCAGACAAAAAATAATACATAAGTAATTTTATTTTAAAAATATATTAATTTCAATAACTTAATACAATATCTTATATTGGGTGATGGTATTTATCAGTCAGTTTACCTGACTGAAATTTCTGTACTGGCTATAATTATCTTAGCTCGATAGGTCTTCAAGGTGGGAGTAGTTTTTATCGGATATTGTTTATTTTAGAACCCAACCTCCGCTTAGAAGATAGAAGCTTTCATACCAAATTTCAGCTCAATAGCTCTTTAACTACTGATGTAATAGGTGGTACAGAAAGACGGACATATTTAAATCGACCCAGAATTCGACACTGATCATTTATATTCTTATGAGCATAACAAATGGAAGAAATTGAATATACCCTTCGGTAAGTGCGCAAATGCATGCAGAAATTCGAAGTTACAGATTCAACAATGAATCAGCTACGATGCAACTGACCAAGAACGTCAACGGAATGCGGGTTAGCGTCTTTAATGTGCCTAGAACATCTTTGAAAATTCCAGCTATTGGTTACATTCACATTCTTCCCATCTATGAATCTATGAATCTATGAATCTATGAATCTATGAATCTATCAATCTATGAATCTATGAATCTATAAATCTATGAATCTATGAATCTATGAATCTATGAATCTATGAATCTATGAATCAATGAATCTATGAATCTATGAATCTATGAATCTATGAATCTATGAATCTATGAATCTATGAATCTATGAATCTATGAATCTATGAATCTATGAATCTATGAATCTATGAATCTATGAATCTATGAATCTATGAATCTATGAATCTATGAATCTATGAATCTATGAATCTATGAATCTATGAATCTATGAATCTATGAATCTATGAATCTATGAATCTATGAATCTATGAATCTATGAATCTATGAATCTATGAATCTATGAATCTATGAATCTATGAATCTATGAATCTATGAATCTATGAATCTATGAATCTATGAATCTATGAATCTATGAATCTATGAATCTAGGAATCTATGAATCTATGAATCTATGAAACTATGAATCTATGAATCTATGCTTCAATGAATTAATGAATCTATGAATCTATCTACTAGGTATGTGAGGCAGTCTGAGAAAAAAACTGACATAAACTATAAACTTCTTTGTAATATCGCGAGTTTTCCCCCTTGAACCATTCTGACCGCCTCGAAATGTAATATGATTCACCTTCCTCTACTTTGGAGAAGACCCCGAAACCTACTTGATTATTTAATTTTGAGCCATTAATGTAAAATTCGACACACAGTCGTGTTTCAGGAATTCTGTCGAACAGTGGTAAAGCCAGGCATCTTTGACCATGCACGCTACGTCAGGCACCAGTAATAAACAGCCATTCGTTGGACCTTGTCTAGAATCCTTCAGTATGTGGACTTCTGAAGAGCCTTCCACAAGGTGATATGTAGTGTTTTTGATTTCCCGGAAAATCGGGATCTTTATCTAATTTTCTCGGGATCTCGAGAAATCTCGGTCCAAAACAAAAAATAAATAAAAATTGACTTTATCTATTAAAAAAAAATAGTTTTTATTTTAATACAAACAAACAAATATGAAATGTAACATAAAAATATATATCTGAAGTTTTCGGTTTGTGGTCATGTAAAACCAAAAAAAAATATCAATCTGAAACCTTAATGCTTCCCAGCGCAAGTTACGAAGTGATTTTAGACACAAAAATTATTGGTGAAATTTTCTAACAATTCATCGTCGATTTCGACATTGGTTAACGATTTTTGCGGAAAAAAAATGAATTTTAAGGACGATCAAACTATTATTATGGCAGTTATAACTAATTTTTTTAAAGGAGGTGTGGCACAGCTAAAGTGTTCAAAACCGAAACCGAAAACCGTCTAACCGGTTTTTTTCTCCGAAACCGTATGCCGGTTTCTTCAAAAATGTCAATTTCGAATACCCGGTTTAACCGGGTTTTTGATGTCGGTTAACCGGTTTTCCAAAAAGCAGTATTTCAAAGAACATTGCTAGGTCTATTATAGGTAAATCTGCATAGAAGGTTGTCTTCAGGCAAATCTCAAAGGATGCTTTCATTCAAATTTCCTTATGTAATAGGAATTTTTTTTTGGAAAATGCTGTTAGATGACTGTTTCCTCTTATCTTTAAATAGGTGGGATGACTTTCGTATTCATATAAACAACTTTCAATTATCGCTATATCCTAAACTAAGCATACCATCGCGAAAAAGGGCTATGTCACTAAGATTTAGTTGGGAACTCATCTTTTAATGGCTAGGAAGTCGTCAACATTTAGATGAACGAGTTTAAATTTCCTTATGTAATAGGATTTTTTTTTTTTCGGAAAATGCTGTTAGGTGACTGTTTCCTCTTATCTTTAAATGGGTTGGATGACTTTCGTATTCATATAAACAACTTTCAATTATCGCTATATCCTAAACTAAGCATCCCATCGCGAAAAAGGACTATGTCACTAAGATTTAGTTGCGAACTCATCTTTTAATGGCTAGGAAGCCGTCCACATTTAGATGAACGAGTTTAAATGCAGCTATCACCTCAACTAAGTGTCCGATCACAATAAGGAGCTTAAGTTATGATTACCATACAATAGTTGGGAAATCACCAAGTCACAGTTGGGATCTAATTTTGAAATAGATATTCATATGAAGAATTTTGTGCCTTTATTTCCTACGCTAAAGTCAAATTGATACCTTAATTCTAAACCATGCTAATTGTAATGTAAGGAAACGTATTCAAAGTTTGTGAGTAATGTAAACATATACAGCCATTAGGGCGTTTCACCAAACGCGTTTTTTGCGATTTTTGCAACTCTTGAAGCGGAATATTAAGGCTTGTGATCTAAAAGAATTTTGAAAAAATTTTTGGATTTTTTGAATATGGGTATGGGGTCGCTGAAATTGATTTTATCAAAAAAAATGAGGTTATGCAGAAAAACATTTTATATTATTTTTTTCTGGTGCTTTTTGTTCATACAACTAAACAATTCTTTTCTTATGGATCCGATCCCACGACAAAAAAATTATTGGTGTGAAAAATTATTATATTATGGACCACTTTGATAGTCTTAAAAGTGAAAAATTAATTTTCCTAGATTTCAAACCTCGATAACTTGAAAAGTTGTCAACATTTTTTCAAGATGTAAAATGCGTTGGAAAGGTCTTTAAATTACCTTTCATTCGGTACATAGATTTATTTTTACTTGTTGGAAAAATATAAGAAAAAAATTAAAGTTTGAGATTTTTTTTTTATTTATCAAATTTTATGAAAATTAAAAGAATTTCCTTATGTTTTGTTCTTGGTTAAGTAAAAAAAAAAACTTCTAAAATACATAGCTTTAATAAAAATATCAAAAATTCAATTCATCAATATATTTGTATTCCCATACAAACTCAAAAGATATTAAATAAACAAAATCAAGATATTTAATGAACAAATTAAAATTAAAAAGTAATTTTGTATCTAAAATTACAATACATTTACCATTAAATGTGGAACAACTGTGGAAGTATTTTCAAATTGGTTTCTTAAGAGCTTTTTCAATGACATTCTTGTTAACATTAGGTATAATTTTTTGATTGTTATCAACTCTAATCAATAAGTTTTGAAAATCAACCTCATTCGTTGTAATTTTCTTGTTATATATTGTAGCCGACGCCACGCCTCTTTCTGATAAATCATTCACAACACATAGTTTTTCTAGTTTTTTCTTTGAAGAAACAAAATCATCATCATTTTCCCATAAAAGTGTATCTTTCGAAAAAAGGAAGTGGGCAATTTTAATTCATCAAAAACCCTTTTACTGTTTGAGGTTACAAAATTATGCATTATGAATTTTGTTACATTTTAAAAAGGGCCTATTTCAAATATTTTAAAATTCAAATAGTGTGAATTTAAAAACAAAAAATTATTTTTTTTTGTCTATTTTTTATTTTTTTCAAAATTTTTCACAAGTAAGATATAAACTTATATATACCAAAATAAAGGTATCTAAATTATCTTTCTAACGCATTTTACATCTTAAAAAAATTTTGAAAACTTTTCAAGTTATCGAGGTTTGAAATCTAGGAAAAATAATTTTTCACTTTTAAGACTATCAAAGTGGTCCATAATATAAAAATTTTTCAAACCAATAATTTTTTTGTCGTGGGATCGGATCCATAAGAAATGAATTGTTTAGTTGTATGAACCATAACCATAACCTCTTTTTATACCATCACCCTTAGGGATGAGGGTATATATCATTTGATACGACCCAAAAGTGTAACACATAGAAGGAGTCACTTTAGACCCTAGGTTTCTTTGAACCAAATTCGATTCATGACTTTTTAAGTCGTTTGAGCCATGTCCGTCCGTCTGTCTGTCTGTCACTCTGTCTGTCTGTCTCTCTGTCTGTCTGTCTGGTGGCTGTCCGGCTGGTTCGCACGATAACTTTCGAAAGACGCAACCAAATGTTTTGAAATTTTGCACGAGTTATTATTTTCTCAAAACTACTTACGGTATTGCAAATGGGCTACATGGCCCCGCCCCTTCTGGTACCTCCCATACAAATACATCATTCCGCCCACTTTAGAAATCGTGTAATAATATCAATACACCCTAAGGGATCGTCCCCAAATTCTGTATTTAGTAAAGCTATAACAGGATAAAGTTTTGGAAAAAATTTTGAAAGCCTAGCCACGCCCCTTCTGGTACCTCCCATACAAATCTACCTTTCCGCCCACTATAGAGATGGTGAAATAATATCAATAAATTAAACGTGATCGGAACCAAATTCTCTTTTTAGTAAAGCTATAACAGGATAAAGTTTTGGAGAAAAAAATTGGAAGTCTATCCACGCCCCATCTGGTACCTCCCATACACATCTGGTACCGCCCACTTTAGAAATCGATTAATATTATTAAAAGACCTAACGTGCCCAAATTCTGTATTTGGTAAAGTTTAATCAGGATAAAGTTTTTGAGAAAAAATCTGGTAGTCTTGACACACCCCTTCTGGCACCTCCCATACAAATGTACCACTCCGCCCACTTTAGATATAGGGTAATAATATCAATACACTCGACACGAGCGTGCCCAAATTCTGTATTTTGTTATGTTATAACAGGACAAAGTTTTTGAGAAAAAAATTGGAAGTCTAGCGACGCCCCTTATAGTACCTCCCATACAAATGTACCTTTCCGCCCACTTTAGGGATGTAGTAATAATATCAGTACACCCAACGCAATCGTGCTCAAATTCTGTAATTAGTAAAGCTATAACAGGATAAAGTTATGGAGAATAAATCTGGAAGCCTAACCACACCCCTTCTCGTACCTCCCATACAAATGTACCACTCCGCCCACTTTCAAAATCGAGTAATAATATCCATATAATAGAAAATTATTTATTTTACTGAGGGTAAGGGAAAATGTAAGTCGGGTTGCCCGACTGAAACTTTCTAACTGGTTTTAATTACAAATCGGTTAATTTCAATAACACAAGACTTAAACAATATCTTATATTGGATGATGGTATTTATCAGTAAGTTTAACTGACTGAAATTTCTTTACTGGTTTTTGATAAAATCAATTTCAGCGACCCCATACCCATCTTCAAAAAATCCCAAAAAATTTTCGAAATTCGTTTAGATCACAAGCTTTAATATTCCGCTTCAAGAGTTGCAAAATTTTTTTTGTGAAACGCCCTAACAGCCATGTTCTGGAAACAGTTCGGTTTAAAAACGGAGAAAAATCGGTAGAAATGTATTAAAAAAGTATTACCTTTTTCCGATTTTGCTCTGTTTTTAAACCAAATTGCTTTCCAGAACATGGCTGATATAATAAGTTAAAATTTCCTAATAACTTCTGTTTGGATGAAAAGGATATAAATTGAATGGATAAATGTATCGATATTCATATCTTTTCTTACTTAATTGTATATTTGGTTCTATTTTGCAATTTTCGAAAAACCGAACGAAACCGGTTAACCCGGTTTTTTAGTAAATCATGTATTCGAAAACCGATTTGTTAGAAAACGGCATTTTTCGAATAAACCTGAAACCGGTTTTCGGAAAAATTGAAGTATTTGAACACTATGGGCACAGCCCATATCCGCGCTTACTGTAAGTCATACTGTAACAACATATGTTACAAATCACATCTTCATACCTCTGATAGTTCACGAGATATAGTTGTATGGTATGGGCGGTGCCATGCCCCTTTATCCAATCACAATCAAATATAGCCAGGGACTATCAACAGGTCAACAGTACCACTTGGTAAAATTTTCGTATCAATCGGTCTATTGGAAAAGCCGTCTGCGCGATTTTTGAAGAGGGGGCGTGGCACCGCCCACTAGGGATGAGGGTATATATCATTTGATACGAAAAAAAGTGTAACGCATTAAAGGAGACGAGTTAGACCCCAAGTATTTTAAGACCAAATTCGTTTCAGGATTTTTTAAGACGATTGAGCTATATCCGTCTGTCTGGCTGGATGGCTGGTCAGCAGGATAACTCGAGTAATCCTTAACGGATAGGTATGAAAATTTACCAGTGTTAATATTTTTCAAAACGAACTTATGGGATTGTAAATGGGCTGAATAGCCGCACGCCTTCTGGTACCTCCCATACAAAATTACCTCTTTTTGGAAAATTAATATTTCTTCCATAACTTTCAAACGGACAACTGTAGGATGTTTGAATTTTGTCAGTTTATTTGTCTTGCAAAAGTAGACAAACCCTAAGAAAACCGAAACCTTTGCCACACCCCTTCTGGTACCTCCGATACAAATGACCCAATTTACACTCATAGTTTTACATACATATCTTTTTTGTAAGTAAAGTGAATTCACTCAAATTTTGCGTATGATGTTCGCTTGTGAAAATTAGACTCAGGAATGAACATGGACTATATCGGTTCACGTTTTCTGGTACCTCCCATACAAAATTACATATTTTCGAAAAATTAATAGTTCTCTCATAACTTCCAAACGGACACCTGGGGGGTAATACAAATTTTGCGTAAGGTGTCCGGTTATGAAGATTTTATTCAGGAATGAATAAAGACTATACCGGATCACCCCTTCTGGTACCACCCATACAAAATGATTTTGTTTGGAAAATTTATATTTCTCCCATAACTTCTAAACCGGCACCTGGGGGATAATCAAATTTGGTCAGTTAATTTATCTTGTAATAGGAGGCAAAGCCTCAGCAACCCTAACTATTTGGCACACCCCTTCTGGTACGTCCCATATAAATATATGGGTTATTTCCCCTTATACATACGTATAATTTTTGTATGTACACTAAATTCAGACAAATTTTGCCAAGGTAAGCGACCATTGAACGTTGACTTACGAAAAAAAATCAGACACGTTGTGCTGCCCCTAATTGTACCTTCTGTACAAATAGGTCAAATTTTGTATGTTTTTGATAATACATAAGTAATTTTATTTTAAAAAAATATTAATTTCAATTACTCAAGACTTAAACAATATATTATATTAGGTGATGGTATTTATCAGTCAGTTTTAAATATTTTTTATCGCAATCCAATTTTTTTACCGTTAACCTTTAAAAAGTAAAACGAACATTGGTCCAGTCGGCAGAAATGAAAAATATCGATATTTTCTAAAAAGGATCAGCTATGATTTAAATTTAAGCATTTTTGTGATGCATGATCAACCCAGAATATAGTGGTATTTCCACTTTGTATCGTCATTATAATGCAACGTAAAGTTTATTAGCTTTAAGCCTAACGTGAAATGTTTACCATTTGTAGTGCCTACTTAAAAACGTGTTACTCTCCCTCATATTACCTAATTTTTACAAACGATGGCTTGTTTTGCACTGGAAAGTCCAATCATTATGCACAATTTATGAAAATGTATTTATTTTTGCGATTAATATTTTTTATATTTTTATACATTTTTATCAATTTAAAATCGTGATTTTTGCACATAAATAATTTTCTTTAATCTTTAAATGCTCCTACCAGCAAAACTATCCAATCGATGTTAAATGCTTGTATAGAAGGTTTTAGGAGAGCTCTTTACCTTTAATTAGAGACCACTCTTGTTCAAATCGTTGAAAGTGTTTACGAATTATTCTCCAATAAGCTGATGGATCTCATAAAAAATTCGTAACAAATTAAAAAATGCATATCTTGAAAACTAATCAGAGGAAAAATTTTTAAATCTCATATTTGTGTTTAGGACACTGAAATCTATAGAAAAAAAAAGTAGTTAGATCTCTGCAGCTGACAAAAAATAAAGATTTGTAAACTGGTGTTATTGAAGGGAGATAGCAAATCTGAAATGCATATTGCAACCGTTATTTTTAGCCATGTTGCGCAAATTATCAACTACATTTGAAACAAAATCAAATAAACAAGTTCGCCATTTTTGATCGAATTGTGCAATTTACTCCTATTGCATAAAAATCATATTATGGCGATTTGGAGAATTGTTGTTAAATACTATATATGTCCTTTTCTATCACTTTGTACGTTACTTTGTGTTGTTCTACGCATTGTTTTTGTATAGGTATAAAAGAGCCAACATGATTGTTTTAAGTCCAAGAAGGGGAATTTATGTCAATGTTGTTACAAAGCTTAGACGTCCAAAATAAAATTTAGTGATCCAAATATGTTTATAAGTTTCAAATCTATTTACTCTGTTGATTGCATAATACCTAGGGTGTTCAAAACCGAAACCGAAAAACCGTAAACCGGTTTTTTTATTTAAAACCGTATGCCGGTTTTTGAAAAAAATTCCATTTTTGAATAACCGGTTTAACCGAGTTTTTTCTTTCGGGTACTCGGTTTTTTTTTAAATTTTTTCGAAATTGAATTTTAAAATGCTTTTAAAAGCATTCTTGTTTATAAAATGTAAAAAGATTTTTCTAAATTAATTTGAAATTTCATTTGAAAATTTCCCAAAGCTTCTAAAAAAATTCTCGTTTATAAAACGTTAAGTTTTTTCTAAATTAATTTGAAATAGAATTTTAAAATTTTATAAAGCTTTTAAAAACATTCTTGTTTATAAAATGTATAAAGGGTTTTTCTAAACTAATTTGAAATTAAATTTAAAACTTGAAAAAGCTTCTAAAACAATTCTCGTTTACAAACATTGAATACCCTAATTATATGTATTAGGACCGGAAAATATCCTACAAGCTAATCCTGTGTAAAGTAGTCTAAAAAGGCGGAAACGATGGAATTTGCTAACGAGCTTTTAAAAGACTTTATCCTGCAATTTCCCCAACAACGGCAGAGTCTAGTAACAGTTCAGATTGTGAGATTGGGGAATCTCCTAATGGTAGTCTTTGCAACGATTTAAACAGGACAATAAATAACATCCAAAATCCTCCAGTGAAAACAAATTGCAATCGCACAAGCCTATATAATGATTTCACCTATTTCGATAGGTTTAATAACACAGTGCAACAATGAAAAAAACACCCGAACGTGACTACATAGGCTCGATAGTAAAACCGGAGCTGAGTAAAACCCTAGCTCAGTTTGGCTGGATTGGCTACCAAAATTTTTTTTTGGCCCTCGTAACTTTTTGAAATCCCTTGGATCACTTGAAAAAAGGTGACATCAGTTTTTGGCCAACAGTTTGTACAGTCTGTAATCTAGTTCTTTCGCTTCTTAAGCAAAGTTGTAGCTAATAGTCCGCTTAAGAAATTGATATAATAAAATTTCCCAAGAAAATTAGACTTCCCTCGTTTTTTTACAAAAAACTTCGAAAAAAATTATAATTTTTTCACTATTTTGAATATAAGTCGTAGGGAGCCCAGATTTTTTGCATACTCTATTCAGTGAAATTGTAGTTTAGGTAACACCGAAAACTTCTATAAACCAACCCATGCAATCTGAACAAGTCTACGGATATTGAATGGCTCCCAAAATACACTATCTACTTTAAACAAATCATTTTTTAAGGCGTTTTGGGCCACTGTGCAAAATTTTACGTGCTATCTTTACCGAAAACGTACTTATTGTATAACTGAACAATTTCTGTAAACAACCAATATGATCGGAATACTCCACCCCTTTAATTGTTCACAAAGAGCATTAGGGTGTTCCTTATATGGCATTTTTTTCGAATTTCGTTAAAAATGTGTATTAACTGCGATGTTGGTCATCTATCTTCACCTTACATTTGTTTTTGCTAAAAATACGAATATATTGTGAGAATTTTTGTATCGATAGTTAGGCATTAGGGTGTACCGCAATGAGGTTAAAGTTCGAATTTGTTCTCAAATCAAGTTTATTGCCGCTGAGAATTTTTCTTTTGAATATAGAATAAGTAGTAATAAGCCGTTCAATAGCTGAAGTGAAGACCTAAAATAGTATGTGTTTACTTTTACCATATCTCTTATAGACGACGAGATATTTGATGCTGAAATTAAGGTATTTTCGAAAAAAAAATTTTAAATTTTTGAAATTTTATTCCGAAGTAGCTTAATATGGGCAACTATATATTTCAACTTTTTAAGGTTAATCATGTTAAAAACTATATGTTCAAATAGTATATGTGTATATTACAAATATCTCTATCAATTCTCGAGATATCAGGGGTTTAAAAAGCAAGCAATGGCTACTGAACTTTTGTTTTACCTGTATATGTATTGTGTCTGCTTAAAAATTTGACCAAAACCATTAATATTCAATAGTCCTTTGAGAGAATTTTTTATTTTTATCATATATATATCGTTATTAGTAAGTAGACACCATGGTTATTCAGCTGGAACAAAAGTTTATTAGACATTGCTATGCCTACAGTGAAAAATTCGTTTTTTTAACGCCTGATATCTCGATAATTGGTAGAGATATTGATAATATACACATATTCTATTTAAGCATATAGATTTTAACTTGATTAACCTTAAAAAGTTGAAATATATAATTGCCCATAATAATCTACTTCGGAATCCAATTTCAAAATTTTTAATAATTTTTTCAAAAATACCCCAACTTCTACATCAAATATCTCGATGTCTATAAGAGATATGGTAAAAGCAAACACATACTATTTTATGTCTTCACTTCAGCTATTGAACGGCTTATTTCTACTAAATCTGTATTCAAAAGAAAAATACTCAGCAACAATAAAATGATTTGAGAACAAATTCGAACTTTAACCTCATTGTGGCACACCCTAGTGCCTAACTATCGATACAAAATTTTTCACAATATATTCGTATTTTTAACAAAAACAAATGTAAGGTTAAGCTAGATGACTAACATCACAGTTAATATATATTTTTAAGGAAATTCGAAATAATGCCAAATATGGAACACCCTAATGCTTTTGTGAACAATTAAAGGGGTGGAGTATTCCGATCATATAGGTTGTTTACAGAAGTTGTTCAGTTATACAATAAGTACGTTTTTGGTAAAGATAGCAAGTAAAAACATTGCACAATGGCCCAAAACTCCTGAAAATCTGATTTGTTTAAAGTAGATAGTATGTTTTGAGAGCCATTTAATATCTCTAGACTTGTTCAGATTGCATGGGGTTGTTTAGAGAAGTTATGCCGTGTTATCTAAACTAAAATTTTACTGAATAGAGTATGCAAAAGATCTGGATTCCCTACGACTTATATTCAAAATAGTGAAAAAATTATAATTTTTTTCGAAGTTTTTTGAAAAAAAAACGAGGACAGTCTAATTATTTTGGAAAATTTTTTATATCAATTTCTTAAGCGGACTGTTAGCTACAACTTTGCTTAAGAAGCGAAAGAGCTAGATTAAAAACTGCACAAACTGTTGGCCAAAACCTGATGTCACCTTTTTTCAAGGGATCCAAGGGATTTTAAAAAGTTACGAGGGCCAAAAAAAATTTTGGTAGCCAATCCAGCCAAACTGAGCTAGGGTTTTACTCAGCTCTAGTTGTACTATCGAACCTATATAGTCACGTTCGGGTGTTTTTCAAAAAGTTTGATTTTGTGTCATAGTATAATAGGACAGAAAAGCTCAACATCCTTCTAAACGCTGTTTTGTCAATAAATCCTACTTCCACAATATGTGAGCGCGTGTTTTCTGTATCAAGCTTTATAAAAACGAAATAGAAGAATTGACTCAAAATTTAACACTTAAATTGCATATAATTTCTTAAATACTATTTTAACCAGTAAGAAAGTTTCAGTCGGGTAAGCCGACTTACATATACCCATACCCTCAGTAAACGTATAATTTTCTAGTATATTGATATCATTACTCGATTTCTAAAGTTGGCGAAATGTTACATTTGTATGGGAGGTACCAGAAGGGGCGTGGATAGACAAAGTTTTTTTCTTTAGTACTTTATCCTGATTTAGCTTTAATAAATACAGAATTTGGGCCCGGTCACGTTGGGTGTATTGATATTACTACTCCATCTCTGAAGTGGGCGGAATGGGGCATTTGTATGGGAGGTACCAGCAGGTACGTGGCTAGGCTTCGAAATTGGTTCTCCAAAATTTTATCCTGTTTGAGCACTACTAAAAACAGAATATGGTCACGATCGCGTTGGGTATATAAATAATATTAATCGATTTCTAAAATGGGTGGTACCTGATGGGTATGGGAGGTACCACATGGGGCGTAGCTAGACTTCCAGTTTTTTCTCCAAAACTTTGTCCTGCTATAGTTTTACTAAATGTAGGATTTGGGCACGATCGCATTGGGTGTATTGATATTACATACTAAATATGGGAGGTACCAGCAGGTACGTGGCTTTTTTTAAACCAAATTATTTTTTTTATAAATATTTTTAACTTTTTAGGAAAAAACCGAAAAAAACCGGTTAAACCGGTTTTCTTTCAAATGCTGTATTCGAAATCCGATTTTTCTAAGAAATCAATTTTTCGAATAACTCGGAAACCGGGTTTCTAAAAAAATGAGGTATTTGAACACTCAAATAATACCGTATTCTTTATGTGTAACATAAAGAGAGAGTGATGAAGTAATGACAGTTTTAACCAGTACAGAAATTTCAGTCAGTTGAACTGACTGGTAAATACCATCACCCAATATAAGATATTGTTTAAGTCTAGAGTTATTGAAATTAACCGATTTGTAATTAAAACCAGTTAGAAAGTTTCAGTCGGGCAACCCAACTTACATTTACCCTTACCCTCAGTAAAACAAATAATTTTCTATTATATTGATATTATTACTCGATTTCGAAATTGGGCGGAGTGGTACATTTATATGGGAGGTACGTGAAGGGGTGTGTTTAGGCTCCAGATTTATTCTCCATAACTTTATCCTGTTATAGCTTTACTAAATACAGAATTTGCGCACGATTGCGTTGGGTGTACTGATATTATTACTACATCCCAAAAGTGGGCGAAAAGGTACATTTGTATGGGAGGTACCATAAGGGGCGTGTCTAGACTTCCAATTTTTTCTCCAAAACTTTGACCTGTTATAATATAACAAAATACAGAATTTGGGCACGATCGTGTCGAGTGTATTGATATTATTACCCTATTTCTAAAGTGGGCGGAGTGGTACATTTGTATGGGAGGTACCAGAAGGGGCGTGTCTAGACTTCCAGATTTTTTCTCCAAAACTTTATCCTGCTTAAACTTTACCAAATACAGAATTTGGGCACGATCGCGTTAGGTCTTTTAATAATATTAATCGATTTCTAAAGTGGGCGGTACCAGATGTGTATGGGAGGTACCAGATGGGGCGTGAATAGACCTCCAATTTTTTTCTCCCAAGCTTTATCCTGTTATAGCTTTACTAAAAATAGAATTTGGGTACGAGCACGTTTAATTTATTGATACTATTTCTCCATCTCTATAGTTGGCGGAAAGGTAGATTTGTATGGGAGGTACCAGAAGGGGCGTGGCTAGGCTTTTAAATTTTTTTCCAAAACTTTATCCTGTTATAGCTTTACTAAATACAGAATTTGGGGACGATCCCGTAGGGTGTATTGATATTATTACTCGATTTCTAAAGTGGGCGGAATGATGTATTTGTATGGGAGGTACCAGAAGGGGCGGGGCCATGTAGCCCATTTGCAATACCGTAAGTAGTTTTGAGAAAATAATAACTCGTCTTTCGAAAGTTATCGTGCGAACCAGCCGGACAGCCACCAGACAGACAGACAGACAGACAGACAGACAGACAGACAGAGAGACAGACAGAGTGACAGACAGACGGACATGGCTCAAACGACTTAAAAAGTCATGAATCGAATTTGGTTCAAAGAAACCTAGAGTCTAAAGTCAATACTTCTATGTGTTACACTTTTGGGTCGTATCAAATGATATATACCCTCATCCCTAAGGGTGATGGTATAAATAGATCTGCATGAGGAGAATTTTTACCCTTTAAAGAAAAACCTAACCGAACCAAGACCAAACGGCTTAAGGCGGAGTATTTATTTTAGTGGGTAGTTCTGCGCGATGAATTCATATATTGGGGCGAATATTTATGTTATGCAGCAATTGCGCGATATGAAAGTATTTCGAACTTTTAGGAGGAGAAACCCGACCAAACGACTGAACGTGGAATCGTGACAATTAGATAGGGTAACATAATTGTGCAATATAAAGGGATTTTTGAGATTCGTACCCCTTGGGATAAAGAGGGGAAATTTGTTATCATCGCTCAGACCAATCAGTCAATTGGCGTAAAAATATTGTTTTAGAATATATGCCTATCAATAAATAAGTACTCATCAAATAATGGACATAGTTTTGCTGATCCATTTTAGCAATTTTATAGAAAAATAAACAACACATCTAGAGACGGAAGACGATAGAGATGGTCATGAAAATATACACCAATTGGTAATTTTATAGTAAACATTTGGAACACTAACTAATTTATGGTTTAAGTGGATTTTAACATATCAAACATTTAGATATTGACTTATTAAATAAGCGTAATGAAATCCCGAGAAATCCCGGTCGCATTCCTGAGATTCCGGGACAAAAATTGGCCGGGATTCCCGGGAATTCTCGGGACAAAAACACTAGTGATATCCTAAAGAAGTGATAGCTTTTTTCTTTGACGAAAGTAGCTTATTCACAATATTCTGTTTATCCAATCATTTTGTACCTATTGGAATAAATTTAATCGAAAATTATTGGGTGAAAAATTGCAATTCTTTTTACCTACACTGCAACGACTTCACTGTTTTCTCTTTATTAAACATCTTAAAGAAAGGGAGTTTGTACAGTAGGCACCAGACATCAAGTTCGATGACAGAATGCACGTTATACTGTGAAAAGGAATCCATAAAAGCTTTGGCCCAAACGGACTTTGTACTTGTCCACTTGTCTTATAAATACACGACAATGTGGCTTTCACTTCAGTAACTATTTTTAAGTAATCTATTATAAACTAGACGCACTATAAAAAAATTCAATGTTCTACTACCACTACCACTTTTAGTTTCTTTATCATGCAACAAAAAAATAACATGTGCACTTACTCATATTTATCGCTTTTGGGACCCTGAGACACTTACACAACATAATTACATCAGTTATTTTTCATTTTATAAAGTGCCATTTAACTCCTTTAGACATAATAAATTCCGTCAGTCTTTCAGAACAACTTAATGACAACAGCAACGACAACAGCAAAGTCTCAAGAAGAATATAAAAAGCGACAAGAAAAGGTCAAGTGGCAAATATGGACTACTTTTTCACGATGGCAGACGCGTTGAAGGACATAAAGACGGCATCGCCACCGCCGTCGGTGGCTATGTTGACCAACGAGCGCGCCTCTTCAATGACATGACATTAATTTTCTAAGGACTTAACAAACAAACTTAATTATAATTATGAGAAGATAGGATTTAAGGAACCCCGGCAGATTACTTCATTAGGACACAAAAGGAAAACGGCTTCAGTGTCCCTCATAAAAGAAAAAAGATCACTCATAAACGAAATAATATCCTGAGAAAGCAGCCTTAGGAGTAGAAAAAAACATGCTGCTCTTTTAAAATCAACAATTTATGGTACAAATTGTTAGAAGCTGTTAATATCAAACGGTTTCATAATTATTAATGTTTTAGTTAATTGTTTAAAGGACCTCTTTCATTCTTTGTGAAGTGTAATTTAAAGCTGTTTTTTTATTTCAAGTTAAACAAGTGGCCGAAAGATAAGGAAAAAGTTTGCTTTACATTTGCGTCATAGTTACTCTTATTATTAAAACATGTGAGTATATATGCATGGTAAGAATTTGATGAGAACATGATCGATTGCTGTGCAATTTGCACTAATGGGAATTATATGTAATTTATGTTAAAAGTGATGTATGCTACATGTTATTGGAGGAAAGGAGAAGTTTTATATTATACCCGGCAAAATTATAGTGGATGTTACAATGAGGTGACACTCAGAGAAATAGTAATATGATTAGGTTGGATTCGTTTCCGTTTTAAATATGATGCGAAAGACTAGCAACGCTCCGAACTAGCAGTGCACCCTTAAATTATTTAGTTTTATTGAGAGCGCACCGGTTATTTTTAGATATTTTTCTCTATGTTTACACTTATTTTCTTTCCAACGACAGTAAACCTTGCTAAAGTTTTAACTCACTACCTCGTGATTGTTAGTCAGCCATGCAACTATCTAGCCTATGCCGATGCATTCGAATTGTGTGGCTGAAACTAATGATACACTGATTTAAGACACACTGTAATAACAATTCTTTCCATTTGGAAGACATGCAATACCCCTGTAATTTGGAAGCGAGAAGGTATGTGTGTGAAATCCATCTGCATTCTTTGCAAAGGCCTTCATGAAAGTTGAAAAAAAAGGTATTATCAATACTTCCCATATAGATGGCATGCAATACCCCTGTTATTTGGAAGCGAGAGGGCATGTGTATGAAATTCCTCTGCATATTTTGCAAATACCTCTGGCAGGTAACAATTCTTTTCATTTAGAAGGCATACAATACATCTGATATTTGGATGCGAGAGGGGATGTGTATGAAATCCCTCTGTATTATTTGTAAATGCCTTTGGCAGGTCTGTCCATGTAAAGCCTGAATCTGATGAAAAATCATGCGTTCCTTATTTGAAAAATTATTCCCATATAAAGACTACTGCATGCATTTATATGAGGATGGCGTTTTAAATTCTGCCGCTGGGTAGTAGGTTGGAGTAAGCAATGGCTATATCGGTGGTATGCAGCTTTACTATTTCTAGCTTCATTTGCGTGTGAATATGAGCGTTTTAAGCACTACATAATCGCGTGCGTCCCTTGGTTGCAATTAGATGGTGATATTGAGTCCATATTCCATCTATTATCACATAGTGTTTTTTGGATTCTTGTGATTTGATTTGGGACCGGCCGTGGCATAGTGGTTAGAACACGCGACTACCATGCGGGAGATCGCAGGTTCAAAACTGGCTCCAGTCATCTTAAAAGAAAAAAAAAATTTTCTTTCATTGTCGGCTTCCCTCAAATGTTGTTGACAGCAACTTCGCAGTATTAAGCGTCGATTCAATCGTCGTGTCTAGTAAGAGCTTCTCAAACAGTGACGTTCGCATTCGTCGATAAATAAGTAGGTGCCGTTAGTTGTGAATCTAAAAATAGAAGCGTGTTAATTCACAACAACGCGAGAAGCTACCCCATACCTCATTCATGGGGTGCAAAGGGAAATTAAGTTAAATTAAGTAAGTGATTTGATCAGGGGATATCCAGGTTTCTTGTAGATATTTTACGTGGATATCTGTTTCCACTTTCTACCATGTTTCTTGCTGACGCGAAGCCAATCAGTCTGAGTCCGTTATGGTAGGTATTGTTGTGTAGACTAAATTTTCCGAATACTGAATCAGGAGTGTCTTCCTTTCCTATTTTTGCATACAAATCTCCCAGAACGATTTTAATGGAATGGGCAGGGCAGCCTTCATATATTTCCTCCAGGCGTTCATAGAATGTCCTTTGTCGTTGTCTTTCTTTAAGGCGTGATATTTCGCATTGATGCGGATAGTGGTTTTTGGTCACTTACAGTGATAAACCGTGAGATTAGATTACTAAGTCTTATGTCTACTATGAATCCACATCCAAATTGATGTCTGTCTGCATTACAGCTGTAAAACATGTCATTTCTATAAATAGGAGCAAGATGATTCAAAACAATGCGAGCCCTCCCATATCTCATTCGTTGGATATAAAGAAAAATTAAGTAAAAAATAAGGTCTTTTTAAGATCCGGCAGACATGCTTCTTTTCCTTCTTAAACTGCCCTGTGAGCAGCCCTTCTGTGTACCGTACAAAAAATTCCATAGACGTTTACAAAGGGCATCCTGCGTTAAGCAGGACTATTAGGCCTGTTGACAGGCATCTTATGGGAAGGTAAGGCGGATACTGTCGTCTATGAAAGCAACATGCTGGATAATTGTTGAGTTCCATACCTACAAATCGTAGGAACAAATATTCTCAGCAGAAAAAGCCCAACACCCTCAGAAGCCCTACCCTGCAGCCTTCATTTCAAATTAACGTAGGGCGCATTCCCTTTCAAGAAGGCATGCTAATGATAGGGATGTAAAGGTAGTCTTGTTTGAATGCCTACAAAGATTCAGGCACTTCTACTGGTGGCCAGTTATCATGCCTGCAAAAGAGAATTTCTAGAAGGATTGAAATAAAAAATACATATGTGAATTATTTCTACATTAATTGATTTCATATTTTTTCTTATAAAGCATCAAACAGGAATCGAACTAGATACCTCTGTCATAACTCTGGGCATTAGACCGTATCACCTTACAGGCACACAAAAAAAAGTTCTCCGTACACCAGCGAATATGAAACATTGTTCCAAGGACATTTCAAAAAAAAAATTTTTTATTTTTTTTGCCGAACGTAGGGGTCGCCTTTTTAGATTTTTCGTTATATCTTCCATATTAACAGTCTGATCTTAAAGCTTGAATCAGCGAATTTTTTGTCTCAGCGAGGCCAATATTTTTGCTCTTAGGTCCATCGACCTCAAGTGTACCGTTCTAGTACTTACCCCCCAAATCTAATTTCCTACCACCATAATGTGACACCCTAATAGTAGAAATTTATAGCTCGCAAAAAACCATATAACTTTTGCGAAGAAAGTATCTCGATAAATACAGCACAACTATCTAAAAAATGCTTTTATAAATTCATTGTTGCCGATCGTAGGGGTCACCTTTTTAAATTTGTCATAGCTTCAGTATTTACATTTAGATATTAAAGTATGATTTAACGATGTGTTTGTCTGTGGCAGACAAATATTTTTTAATTCAAAAGTCTTTGATCTCAAATTACCTTTACTACTAACAAAATTTGTCCACCGTTAAAATGTTTTGTTATCGATGATAACGGATGCGATAGTGCGTTTAGATGGCTATATGGATGCAACTGGATGCATTCGTCAAATATTCGGTCCACAAGTTTTTAAGTTTATAAACTTCGAAAGTGACTAATACTTCGCCGAGGGTTTTGTTCATGTAGTACATGAATCTGCCATGGCGGTCACTGACAAGCAACGCATGGGCCACATTTTATCTAAGCCCGAGATCCGTCAAAAATATAGCCAACTTAAATCACGTCGAGGTATGATCGACTAAAATTTCTATTATTTTACTTTGCTTTTTGTTGCTAATTCCTTGTTGTGTAATTTGAGGTATGATGTAAAGGTTACTTCAGGTCAAAGACTTTTGAATTAAAAAAATTGGTCTGCCACAGACAAACACATCGATATATCATACATTAATATCTGAATGTAAATACTGAAGCTATGACAAATTTAAAAAGGTGACCCCTACGATCGGCAACAATGAATTTATAAAAGCATTTTTTAGATAGTTGTGCTGTATTTATCGAGATACTTTCTTCGCAAAAGTATTATGGTTTTTTGCGAGCTATAAATTTCTATCAATGGTGTGTCACATTAGGGTGGTAGGAAATTAGATTTGGGGGGTAAGTACTAGAACGGTACACTTGAGGTCAATGGACCTAAGAGCAAAAATATTGGCCTCGCTGAGACAAAAAATTCGCTGTATCAAGCTTTAAGATCGGACTGTTAATATGGAAGATATAACGAAAAAACTAAAAAGGCGACCCCTACGTTCGGCAAAAAAAATAAAAAAAAAATTTTTTGAAATGTCCTTGGAACAATGTTTCATATTCGCTGGTGTACGGAGGACTTTTTTTTTGCGATACGGTCTACTGGGCATGCTACCTACCTAGTCGGCTATCACATGATTCAATTTTAGTACGACAAATTGAAAACATGTCATTTCCATAACCAATACCATCTGCCTTACATTTCCTTAAGAGGCTGTTCAACAAACCTAATTGGACGGCTATGAGCATCAACTCTGCCTTCTGCTAATAGGCCTATTTAAGGCAGGAAAGTTTGCATCTCTATGGAATTTTGTTAAGGGACACAGAAGGGCTGCTGAAAGGCCAGTTTAAAGAAGGAAAAGAAGCATGTCTGCCGTATCTTTTTTAACCCTTGCAGAGGGCCTTATTGCAGGTCTTATTTTAGAAGCGAAATGTGCATGTGTATGGAATATTTTGTTAGCCGCAGGGATGGGCTAACTATGACCTGTACACATGCCTGATACAAGAAGGCGTACTTGGATGTCAACAAAATTCATTTGAAGGCCTTTTTCATTGCCTCGGCATTTTTGCTGCTGGGTTGCATTAATGATAATATTGTGCTCTCCTAACAACCGTTGAATATTGTTTCTCTGTCTTTACTTGTATCTGTTTCTGTGTTGAATGCTAAACAAGCGTGTGTGGTGTTGCTTTTGTAACACACAAGCAGAGACAGGCTGTTTTGAATTAAACAGTACTTTCGAGTACGTGTGAAATGCCAATCGTGTCTGTGTGAAAAAAGATTATTGCCGGCCTCGCGAGACTATGAAATGCTTTAGAGCGATAATTCTTTAATTTTTTTGGGCAATACTAAATTTTTGGTTTTTGTCCAGTTTTTACTGGTTTTATGTCGCACAGTTTTAGGTGACAGTGCTATTTAGTCAGCCAGCTAGACGGATTGACGTTCGAAGCTTAATCTATTGAAAAATCCATTAAACATATTTGGTCTAAAGATATTCTGTAAAATAAACGGTTCCTTCTGGAGTTTAAAATTTATACCGCTTATGATTGTAACAAATTATTTATATTGACAAATTAACAGTTAGAAAATTATGGCACTTCCAAAAATTTTAAAAAAATCAAGAAAGCTGGTATTATGTTAATGTTTGTAAGGTATTTCATGTACCAACATTTATTTATTTCCCAGATTTTTCTCGAGTGTATTTCACATTATTATCATCCTTGCTTCTTTTCATATTAGTTTTTTTCGTTTTTGTTTAATGAAAACATTATACCACATACAACATGTGTCATTCCATCAACTTTGTATTATAATATTATGAATATCAGAAAAACTAATTTATAGTTTTTCACCCTTAATACTTCATATTTTAATGTAATTAATATGTCATTATGTTGAGCAATTTTGTTATATTGATATATTCCAGTAAACATATTACAAAGATAATTGTGTTCACACATAGTTTTAATGACAAAACCGATTAAAATATTAAAAAAACAACGAAAAGAAAGAACTAGTTTAAAAGGAATCAGGCTTCATAGTGAAGGCAAGCAGTATTAGGAGGAATTCATATAGGTACATTTAGATAATGCGTTGACAATCTCATCAAAAGGTCATTCAAAATTGTCAACAAAAGTGTTGAGTTGGAGGCACACGACCCCAGACCTCCTTCCGGGAATATGTTTTTAACAAAATTTTTAAATTTTCGAATTTATAAACTAAATAATGGATCAACATTTCCAAACATTGTGTTAAATATCTATTGCACATGGAATTTATGTGTAAAAGTATAAAAAACATCCTGTGATATATTATATAACACTAAATACTATCCTTTGTTTTGTTTTATGTTTATGCTTTGTTATATTAAAAATTTTCACTCCAATTAACAGCGCAAGCATTTCAAATTGCTATATTCCTTTTTGATTTTGCACAATACTCAAATACTTAAAATTGAATACATGCTTGCAAAAATATCTAAGCCTCTCTTTCATACAATTACACCAATTCGCTCGAATAACATGTCATGCTATTAAGTTGTTAGTTTTTTTGGTTGTGAAACTGTTGTTTGGGGAATATGATGGCATGCTTGGCCTTACAGAGACGAGTGGAACGAACATACCAAAAACTGAAAACAATATGGGCAAACATCTAACAAAAGTGTTATATTACCCTCGGGATCATTTCACTTTACACGCGAACATGTTGAGTTCGCTCGTTGCCTTTGCAACAGTTTTTATCGCTGTTTGTTGCTTCAGGTTCAGGTTTATTCTTCTCGGATTTTGTTGCACATTATAATCGTTTGAAGCTAAAAATAAAAATCAAAGAATCGAAAAGAAAACTTTAACAGCCACTAAATTGCCGAATTGTTTTCATGATTTTATTGCCGCTGTTGCACTCGTCTCGTGTGTTCGTTCATGCAACAATTGCAATTGCAGTGAACATCATGATAACAAAAAATATCCACATACAAGAGAAAAAAAACAATAAACATGTCTACTGCCACCAATATGAAATCACATTATTGGCGAATAGTCCTCAACAGCAACAAAAAACATAGTAAGAATCCCTTTGGGTAATATTGCACAGTACCTAGCAAAGCCACATGATTGCTAAGGGACATTTTATATAGCCGGATTTGGTTGTTTGCTATTCACCATATTGTGAACTTGAAACAGAGAATAAATTCAGCACAATTGCGCTATAGGATAAACCGGCTGGAATGAAAAGTGTTACTATTCAATTATGAATTTATGGGTCAATCGTTTTGATAACAGAAGGACAAATTATTTCAGAACGTAAAAACACAACAAATAGGTAACAGATTTCAGGAGTAAGTATATTATTATGGAAACAAAATAGTATTTAAATAAATCAAAAAGTTGTAAGGTGGTTGCAGTAATACAGCAATTGAAGAAAAACCAGCAATAATGTCATATAAGTCTTTTTTTTTAACGGAACCATAATCTACCATTTACTGAGCGGCACCTCGATGTTTTGTCGACACTGAGTAGATCTAATTTGATCCGAGATTTGTTCTCCATATTATCCGATATCATATAAAATCAATGAACATCAATGCTCTAATCATATCGAATTGAATTCATAATATCTTTATATAAGATGACCCGAAGTACAAGTTCTCATCGGACACAATTTCATGTAGTTATAAAAGCTATATATAATTTTATCTGTATAGATGTAATAAGTAGCAATAGTAGCTGAGAACATATAAGCATATGTAATTGGATCTATAACTGGGACAAATTTCGGATCAAATTAGATACTATTAGATAAGTTCTGATCTAATTTGATCCATGTATATATAACCATTTTTGGGATCTGTGGGGATACAATTGGATCTACCTTTTTTTACACAATGATATCCACAATGATTATGAAAAACAGTAGGTGCTGCTGAGTGGCTCTAAGAACGGAATGCATATAAACTTATTTAATACGAAAACTTCTAACTTCTGCTGTTAAACTCACCAAGAAAGCGCCAGCTGACTTTCACTAGGCTTCATTATACA
The DNA here is from genome assembly GCA_964034835.1 of Muscina levida. Taxonomy (NCBI): domain Eukaryota; kingdom Metazoa; phylum Arthropoda; class Insecta; order Diptera; family Muscidae; genus Muscina; species Muscina levida. The sequence goes on along the minus strand of CAXIUB010000071.1, from coordinate 36,812 downwards.
ACTCCCTTTATCATTAAGCGAGTTTTTTTCCGGGAGCCGATTGGTCATAAAAATATATTCCTGGCTCGGAGACTAATGGTTCGATTCCTGGCTCAAGTCATCTACATTTTCTTTTATTCCCCTTGATGTTTTCGAAAACTCATTGCCGTTTGCTACCACCGATACTGACACGGACAACATGTTGTTTAAGCGGGTCGGCGCTTCGAGCCACACAGCGGACGCATCGAAGGTCATTCCGCAAAAAGAATAGAGGGTATGGTAATCTCTCGCAGACACGACTCGAATTGACCACCTATATCTTCCGACAAAACTCCGATCGATTTTTTCTTATGAGCTTTCTGAAATCACAAATTTATACATTGCTCAATGCGGCAAAGTCATTGAAACTTATATCTCTCGAATCCATGCCACCGAGAAAGAAGATGAGGCGGACATTTGAACGAAAATATATTCCACATATAATGCATACCACCGATATAGTCAAAGCCCAAATCACTCAATTCTGATGTTCCCGACACACAGTCGCAGCATATTGCGAATTATATGACCACTACAGCAACGGCCATGCTGAGTTATAAAAAACCACGCTCAGACAAGGAATGTCGTGTTTTATCTAAGGAAAAGAATGCTGAATACAAGAAAAAAAATGGCTGCCAATGGTAACTCGTGCTATGAGTGAACGAAAAAGCGCAAATAAGAGAAGGTGTTTGTGTGTTGTTTTTTTCAAACAGTGTATCACTAGTTTCAACCACACAATTCGAATGCATCATAGACTAGACAGTATCATGGCTGACTAATAATCATGAGGCAGTGGGTTCAAACTCCAGCAAGATTTACTGTCGTTGGAAAAAAAGTGTAAGTATAGAGGCAAATATATAGAAGTGAGAAGTATCTAAAAATAAACGGTGCGCTCTCAAAAAAACTAAATAATTTGAGGGTGCACTGTATAGTTTTTGGTTTATTTGCAAGTCCTTCTTTTTTATGTGTATGCAGGCCTTCCATAATGACATTTTATAGAAAACTTCCGTAATGACCTCTTATATCAAGCTTCCATGAGGCCTTCTTACAGAAAGCTTACATAAGGCCTTCTTATGGAAAACGCGACGAAAGGCCCTCTTTTCCAATTTCACGCAATGTAAAAAAAGAAAGGAAAAAAGAAGGTCGAGGAAGGCATAAAGGATCAAAAAGAAGCACTTCAAACTCATGAAAGAAAGCCTTCTTTCTCATGATTTCCGCCGCTGGGTTGTGCTGGATTCTCATATACTTGGGTATACCCATGTACAGGTGTGTGGGTATGGGCATGGTTTGATCTGTTTGGACATTAATTCTTCAACAGTACTCTAAGTACACATTTAGTCATTCTTTGATTCAATACGACAAATGAAAAGCTTAAAAACAGTAAAGATGCGTTTGACGATAGACTGGCGGAAGAGCTTTTTATTGCTGGCAACGATGAGCTTGCGCGCATGTACCAGCTCATAAACACGATTTGTGTAAAGGATTGCATGTCCGATGATTGGGAACTGAAAGTTCTATATGTCCAGTGCTTAAGAAAGGCGATCTAAGTCCATCTTACATAAGGTTCTCTCAAGTGTGTTATGTGAAGAAAGATTAGAGTCCATCTAAACGAACCTGATTAAACCTTAAAAGTGTGGCCTTAGACCAGGTAAATCTACGACTGACTAGATATTCTCAGCATAACAAATCTTGTAGACGACATAATAAACGCAGATCGACACTCACTATCTGCTTATCGCTTACAAAGCTGCATTCCACAGTCCGATATGACATAAACTATTAGATGCTATGGCTGAGTTTGGTATCCCTATGAAATCAATACGACTTTGCAAGTGAAAATAGGCAAAAATCTGTCATCATTTGCTACTAACTTTCTTACTTTTATTATTCTGTGTTTAGCCGTTTCCAGGCGGTGATCTGTCATTAAGTAACGCAACAATTGTATATGCACGTATAGATAACATTATTGAGATTAAGATAACGATTCTAAAAAACTACAAATTCAGTATTAACATCTCCAAGCTCTCAAATTAACATACCCATATTACACTACCAATATTCGAAACAAATCATCAATTTATTCACAACTTTATAATTATTTACTTGCCGAACCATTTTGCAACAGCCACAATTATGATTCTGTGTTTAAGTTATCAATTTTACTTTTGTGTGGTCTCGTTGCTTTTAACTTAAGTGCATAAAGAGCGACGGATAAAACATTGTTAGTGTTGGCAAACTGATAACAGGGGAACGCATTGAATTGCATACATAAGAACCTATCAAAAGCTCATCAACAACCGGTTTATTATCGAATTATAAAGAGGTTCAAAGGACGTTAATATTGGCTTCTTGTTGATGGTGGCCTGCACAATACTAGTTATTATCATTCAATGGGATTCCATGGGTGCGATGAGCAAAATGTTAAATATTTTCAATGAGAGTAAAGATGACTACTTAAAAATCAATAAGGGATCAACTTTCAAATTCCACGCAGATAAGTAACAACAATAATTAAAATTGTTCCTATGATTACTTGTGCTTGTCACTATGTAAAATAAAAACTTAAGTCAATAATATTACAACGTAAATACGCTGTTGCTTGTCACCTTAATGCAACACGGTATATAAGCTTACCCATTAATCCTCATCAGTGTACTTACTTCAACCCCATTGATGGGATTTTCACAAATTAATCGTCACATGTTTACTTTTCATTTCAATTCATCGGAATGTCCCACACGACACTCTAATGTGTTATTGCACCTGTCTAGACAGTAGGAACGATTTTCAGCCGCATAGAAAAACAATAAAAAATCGTTTTAGCCAACAACTTCCTCACAGACGGAACTTAGCATATCCCGACAAATGTGAAGGTAATAATTCTTCATTTATTTCGGCACAACGTCAATTGTAATGTTAATGCAAAAAACAAAGGGACAAATGTTTGGCGAAGTGGAATGATGTGATTTGTGGGGCATATTTCATACGGTAATTAGAGCAAAAGGGAGTAAGTCGAAAAAAAAATCTAACATGTGTTATTGCAAAAATTAAAGCACAAGTTTTCTGAATTTTTCTATATTTATACCCTGACCCTACGAGTAGGAGAGTATATATCATTTGCTACGACCCAAAAGAGTAACAAATAGAAGGAATCACTTTAGACTCGAGATATCTTTGAAACAAGTTCGGTTCATGACTATTTAAGTCGTTTGATTCATGTCGGAAACTGTGTATTTGTTAATATTATCCCAAAACTACTTACGGGATAGCATGTGGGCTACATGGCCACGCCCCTTATGGTACCTCTTATACAAATGTACAAAGAAATAGAGTAATAATATTAATATACCCAACGAGATCATGCCCTTATTCTATATTTTGTTAAGCTGAAACTTTCTTCCCCGTTCTAATATATCAATATTTAACTTTTAGAATTTTTTTTTTTAATTTATCAATAGTGCCCTGTTACGATTTGTTTCCTTTTACCTTTGTAATGGAAAAATGACTGACAATTTATGTTTAAACGGACTAGATTGTAAATGGCGGCACCAGTAGTTGCTGCTACACAAGTAGACATTCGGACAGACAGACAGTTAGACATTTTATAGTTAAATAATGTTAACAAAATAGTTTACGGCAAAACGACAATCAACATAAATGGCTACAGAGTAAAACATCCGTTTAAAATGGCTTGTTTAGTCGTAGCTCCAGCTGGGGGGTTGATAGACACTAACCAACCAGGATGACGATGCATGACAGCGTGTAAAGGAACGTGTCAACAACTTTTGATACAGTAAAAGGACAATAAAAGGGGGGGGGGGAGGAAGGATTTTATGGCAATCACATTTTAGGTGATGGCAAAAACGGGTAAAATATTCTTGTTTCAACTATGAAGGGCCATAAAATGTTTTGTGACGTGTTTAAGCAGATTTTTAAATTAACTTCATAATAGAAGAAACGTGTTTCAGGGAGGTATTAGATACTTGTTCTTTTGATTTGACTCGAACAGTATATATATATATATATATGTATATAGATACTTGTTCTTTTGATTTGACTCGAACAGTATATATTAACCTAATATCATAAGACAACGTGAATATCTCCAGATCAATTGACGAAAATTCAGATAGACCTCGTGGTAATCGATGGGAGGCACGTATCGAGTGTTCTGGACTTACGAGTGATCAGGGGTGCGAGAAAAATGTACGTAACTAGGCACTGGACATCGGTAAGCTGCAGAACACAGAGGTAGCGAAAGCCTACTCCAACCACCTAACTCAACTGATACGGAATCAATCCCTGATAATATTACCTCGCAGTGGCAACTATCATGCGGCAGATCCCCAGTTCGATTCCCGCCTCCAGTCATCTACCTCGATGTTGTCGACTGCAACTTCGCAGTATAGTGTAAAGCCAATTGCCATATTTAGTAAAAGCTTCCCAAACTGTGACGTTCGCATTCCTCGGTAAACAAGTAGGTACCGTTTCATGGGGTGTAAAGGGAAATTAAGTTTTACGTGGCAATATATAGCCGACTCCATAGGACGGACTGCGAGAAACGTACTTGGGTACTCAAAGCCGATTCAAGATGATGCCTGGTGATGAATGTCGCCCTGCCACGAAAGAAGAAGAGCGGAAGAAGAGGCAGGATGAGTCCACAGAGTTACTCCGAAGTAGAGGGGAGTCCGAAAATTCTACCAGAGAGTTAAAGCGAGAGCGCTTGGAACAGGGTTGCCATTCTGCAAGGACAGCGATGGTCAACTAGAGACGGACCCGGACAACGTTCTAAAGATATGGAGATACTGGATACGGACACAACTCCAGAAGACCCCGCTCCAATCCATGAAGATGGTATTAACTGTCCACCTCCGAACCAGAGCAAGATACATGTGGTAATATCCCGCCTTTAAAATAACAAAACGGCTGGAGCCGATGGTCTTCCGGCTGAATTGTTTAAGGCAGGTGGGAAGGAGCTGATTAGAAGCATGCATCAGCTCATGGAGAACATCTGGCTAGAGGAGAGCATGTCCGGGGATTGGAGTCTCAATCTGTTATGTCCCATATACAAGAAAGGAGACCGTAGTAAGTGTAAGAACTACCGTGGAATAAGCCTATTACCAATTGCGTACAAGGTTCTTTCGATCATATTGTGTGAACGTTTAAATCCAATTGTAGAAAAACTAATTGGACCTTATCAGTTCGGCTTTAGACCTGGTAAATCTGCGATGCATTAAATATTCACTTTACAACAAATCCTGGAAAAAAATCATGAAACCTACCTACACCTACCACCTCTTTGTCGACTACAAAGCTGCCTTCAACTTTCCGATAAGGAAGAGGTAAGATGAGGTCACGTCTGAGTTTGGTATACCTGCAAAGCTAATTCTACTTTGCAGATATACCTTGGCGGTCAACGAGCACAAAACACAAATAATGATTTCGACGAACAAAGAGTCCTTACGATGCGAACGCACAGTCAAGGTTGAAAATTATTGTTTCGAGGTAGTAGTTGAATTCAAGCGAGAATAGTCCTCGCCAATAGATGTTTTTACGTACTTCGTCAGCACTTTTGTAACACCACCCTATCTCGGAAAACTAGAAAACAGGTGTTTATTTTACCCGTTATGTTTTATGCTGCTGAAACCTGGGAGTATTCGAGAGAAAAGTACTCGACGGCGAGTTACGCCATCGGATGAACCTTGAGCTGTATGAGCATTACCACTACATCGACTTAGCTAAAAGAGTCAGAATCCACCTAGAAACGTGTTTGAAGGCGAACCTGAAGGACGGCACAGAACAGGGAGACCCTAACTTCGTTGGAAGGACCTAGTGGTTGGTGACTTGCCACCATCTGGTAGGACTAACTGGAGAACGGACGCAGAAGACCGAATCGTGTGAAATTCTTTTATACTTCAGGCCTCAAATTTATGAACCACGTTTGTAAGTTGTAATGAGCCACTTAAGTAAATAAGTAAGTAAATCAACAACTGACTAGATATTCAAACTGCATCTTATCCTGGAAAAGACTTGCGAAAAAACAGATCGACATATACCATCTCATCGTCGGCTACAAAGCTGCCTTCGTCAGTCCGATATGCAGAAATTACGCGAAGCCATTGCTGAGTTTGGTATTCCAGCGAAGATGATACGCCTTTGCGGAATGACGCTGACTGACATAAAGTCTTCAGTAAAAATTGGCAAGGACCTTACTGAGCCATTTTCTACCAGACGTGGCCTAAGACAAGACTACAACCTGTTGTGCGTCTTCTTCAACATTGTGATGTAGATGATGATGAGAAAAGCTGCAGTAAACACGAGTGGCATGATATTCAAAAAAAACCATATGCTCCTTGCATACTCTGATGATATGGACATCATCGGTCGAAAACTGTGAAAATTGACTGCAGCATCTCAGGGCGACTAAAACTCCAATAAAGAAGAATCGCAGAAGATCGAAGGCATATAATACTTATCTACGTGCGACATAAAATCAAAATATACGATTGCAAGAAAGTGTCAGCTAAGTATGTAAGTCATCAGTCGAAAACTGTGAAAGGTGACTGCAGCATCTCAGGGCGACTAAAACTCCAATGAAGAAGAATCGCAGAAGATCGAAGGCATATAATAAGTATCTACGTGCGACATAAAATCAAAATATACGATTGCAAGGAAGTGTCAGCTAAGTAAGTAAGTATTGACTAGAACATATAAAAAGCCTATGCATTATTATTACTACTTAAATTTGGAGTATCCTTTGCAATAATATAACCTTAATAAATTCATCAATATACTATCTTTTGAACATCTTTCAACTCCACTTCACTTGGCGTTGTTGGCCTACGTCTAATGGTAGTTTCTGTTACGACCAATACTTTTTTCCTCGTGGAATCCCATTTAATTACACTTTTTTTTGACAAAACCGAAAAAAAATGTTAATTTCCTTTAAAACATATGGTTCGTGTTATGTTTAAAACCAAACGAACAAAAACTGCTGCCAAGAAAACGGTGACAAAATTCGTTTTAATCGAGTACGTGTGATGATTACCTAAACACCTGAGAAGCCGATTGTACTCGAATCCAATGGAACGTTCACACTGGCGGCATAACACAGAAGACCTCAAAGAAAAAACTCCGAATATGTTTGTGTCAACACCATGAGGTCCCCCAACTCCCTAAAAATATTTAACGTTCATGTAAAATATCCACTTATGTGGGGTTGGGGAAGTGCCAAGAGTGGGTAAGAAATATTAATGTGATGCGGGTATCAATGGCAGATGGGGCCAATTGTATAGATGTTTCCATGTTACGGTACGGCACTACGACTGCTTTTGTTGTTGTTATCTCCGGTAGAAATATTCCGTCGGAACACATGTATTAAATGTTCGGTAATCGATTCTCATGAACGGATATTAAACCAAAAGAAAATACATGTGAGAAAAGTTTACGCCTACAGACTACTAATGCAATGTAAACTGATCTGTGTAGTAGGTAAGGCCAATACGAAAAACGGAAGTTCAACAAAAACCCGGTCAATGTATTGAAAAAAAAACGAGATATTTTACAACTTAGGCAGCCCTAGGGGGCAGGTGTTTAACATAATTTCCTAATATTAACGGTAATAAATGTATGAGACATACAATATGCGGTGAATGGTATGGAAAGATGATAATATAGAGGATGAGTGTGTTTAGAGTATGTTTTTTGTTTAGGGCGGAATCATGTTTTTTAAACGGTAGGTTGACTTTGATTTTCCGTTGGTTACACCTTAGAAGACTTTTATAACACCTTATGGCAGCACGTGTAGCACACGGAAATTTTTGTGTTATAGAACATCAGGAGATAAAGTTGTGCAATCTTCGACAAAGTAAGTTAGTAAAGGGTTAGTAACGAATGTAACGCATCACATTAATTTATTTCATTTTCATTATTTTGTAGTGAATATAAAGGCGATGATCTTGAGAAAACTGCAATAAACATAACTAGTTCCACCCAGCATCGGTAATACATTTTTCAGTGTAGGGTGCCTGTGTTTCTTTAGCGAAAATGTATGTAATTTCCTTCCTTAAATCTAGTCTTGCATTTGTGTCCTTATCACGTCGAATGCCACATTTTCTTAAAAATTTCTCGTTTTCCACATGGTCTCTTACCACTTACATTGTATGCTCGACTGTTTCACGTATTCGGGGGTTCTGGTACAATGTTTATGATGAACATTTATAACATTATAAGCTTTTATGTATTGTATTGTTTCTGTATTTTGTTTATGGTGGGAGGGATTTTGTTCATAAATTTGGCAGCCTATTACAATCGTATTCGAAACTCCTGTGTATTAAATTGTGGGTGTGATAATAACATTATAATGGCCACTTGCTAAAGATTTATCAATTCACGATGCATTCACGAACGTAACAGCACTCCTTGGAATAAAATATACATATGCATAAGATAAACAAAATCTGCCTGCATAAATTAGGAAATAAAAGGTCTTTGACTAACATAGCCGTACTAAGAAGGTATAAACTTAACCTTAGGTGTCACCTTATCCCATTTGCATCATGCTCTTAAAACTCTTTCTCAATCACTCGAATGCAAATGGCTCAGCGCACAAATTCTCCAAGTGCTGTGCTGCACATAAACATATGACTTTGTGTAAAAAATGAAAAATTTTTAACAAACAATTGTTGACAAATTATAAGGCAACAGCCAACCAGCATTCGCTGGATAAATGTGCATTTACAACATCTGACTGACTAAACATATGTGGGACTTAACACAAGAAATTCTGATGGGACTCCTGCAGAACGATCCCTAAAGTTCAAATGTGAGTAAGCGCACACAACCGTCGGAGCAGCATATACAAATTGCCTAACAGATAAAGTTGGGAAGGGACAAATAGAGGAAAAATTGCAACGCAGCATTTCATTGTGAAAGAATTAAGAGTTAAGAGTTTACATTGATAAAATCTAATGAGTGATATTTGTCATGTCTCACAATACTAATGAAAATGGATAGGGTAGTGTTTGTAGGAAGAGTTAAACGCTGTGTTACGGTTGAATTTGCACTTATGATATATTTTGAATCTTGGAGATATATGTAAGTGTTTGAGGGTTTGTTACAAGGAAAATAAGTTTTGGTTTAATGTTGACTTTTATTTTTATTCAAACTTAAGTAAATTTCTGTTTCTGTTGTTGTAATCATAAAAATAGTATTCAAATATGGGAATAATGTAGCCGCACTTTGCGTTTTCACAAGACAACATCGATGTTGAAGAAGTAGGTGCCGTTAGTCGCGAATCTAAAACAAGAAAGCGTTTTAATTTAAAACAACGCGAGAAGCTATCCCATACCTAAAACAGACTGAAACTGCTAAAGAAAGAATGACGAACCTTTAGCCCACTTTGGTCCTTGCATATGTCCCGTTGTGATACCATTTTGAATCCTCGCACCAATTGTTCCTACTATATTAGGTTAACGTCTTAAGTCATTTCGTTGCTCTGATAAAGGCGTGGATGTTATGCAGTACCTGCTTACTAATGGGCATGTATTGTTCACAAGGGTCCGATGACCAAACTTCTCATATCTCAGGGAATTGTCATAGAAGATGGTCAGTGGCCTTGTCTTCTTTCTCATCGTTGCATCTTCTACAAAAATCGGAGTTTAAACCTTCTAACGTGTTTGCCAGCGGGCCAGTGACCGATTATTACAGCTATGATGTTTCTCAGATGGACTCTAGACAGGTTTAGTGCAAATCGTGTCCTCTGTATGTCCATGATAGACAAAATTTGTTAGTCGCTGTGAAAATGGGTTCTTTTACCCACATTTTCTTAACAATAAGGTTCAGTTTCCCGGCCATAAGTTGTTTCACCTATGAGGTATGAACACCAATGTGGCCGCAAACATCGCCCCAATTCAAGTTAGTTGCTGTCTTTGAAAATGCATTGGTTCTTTGCCATACCAGCCCAGCGGTCGGGTAATTCAATCCACACAACAACAACTCCGATATCGGATTCAGACTGGTTACCTTTGCGTCGGAAAGGAACATGGTACTGATAAGAGTCAAATTACCTCACAAATCTATCCACAAGGCAACCTGGATATCCCCTAATCAAAAGACAAGAAACCAAAATGATCAGGTGGTAATCGATTGAAGGTGTGTCTCAAGCGTTATGGACAGACGTGTGTGAACCGCTGTGCAAATATTGACTACATAACACTGAGATAGCCAATGCCTATTCCAACCAACTTTATCAATTACTGCAAACAAACGCCCCTAATATGTGTGTTCTCAACACACAGCAGCATATTGAAAGCAAGCCCTTGTACGATAAGGTATATCACATAATGTCTGCGGAAATGGAAAACATCAGCCAATGGCAATGCATGCGGTGACGGAACGATATACATAATAAGAAGAGGAGGGAGATGAAACGCGGATAAAGTGACGATGACAGAACGATATAATAAAAAAAAAGAGGAGGAAGATGAAACGCGAATAAAGTGTCTGTGGAGAAAAAGAGAGTCAGAATATCGAAAATTTCCGGGTAAAGCCCGAAAAATTAACTAAAAGGTAAAAAGCTAAGGTTTTGGAAAAGGGATTTCCACATGTAAGGCAGAGCAGGAAATCTGGTCACGGACACTCAGAGTATGCTGCAAATATGATGGGTACATTATCGTACTCTGCTCTTTCACAAAGGCATCTTATGAATCATTAGTGATGGAGTAGACTTTCCACCAATGAGCTAAAACGAGATGAGTGCGGCAATTATACGGCTTAAAGAAATAAAGCTGCTTCTGCCGATGGATTGTTGGCAGAGCGATGTATTCCTAGCTTGCATAAATAAACTCCAATAACCGCGGAATTAGCCTTTTATCTATCGCACACAAGGCACACAAGTGTGTTGTATGAACAACTAAAGTCTATCAGTGTAGCTTTAGTACTGATGAATCCACGACCGACCAGATTATTACACTACGACAAATCATGGATAAGACCCAAGAAATTTAGATCGACACTTACCGTAGTTTTATCGACTATACAGCTGCAATTGACAGACCTATACAATAGAAACTATAAGATGCCATGACTGAGTTTGGTAGCTCTGCGGAGCTGATACGACCTTGTGGGATGACATTGACTGACACGCAAACTTTAACGCTCTAATGGAGATAATCATGCGGAAGGCTGTAGTAACCACGACTTGTATCATCTTTAATGCTCACGAGTGCCGTTGATATATACTTTATTTGCCGAGGACTGTGGGATGTTACTGCAGCCTTTTTAAGTATTAAGAACCAGAAGGCAGAAGTGGTTCTGGTAGTAAATGAGAACAAAGAGAAGTTATTAGTTTCAACGGACAAATAGCCTACTCGTTTGGAACGCTGCGTGAACGTTGCCAATTATTACCTTAAAGTGGTACACGGTATATTCCTATCAGCCGGGAAATCAAGCGATTTTATGACAAATCCCTCTTTCAACCAAAAAAAAAATTCAACTTTACAGGACACTGATCCTACTTGTCTTGCTCTACAGAGCAGAATCGTGGGTTAGACAGAAACGGATTAATCTTAGATATAAAAAATTTGTTCGGAAGAAAAATATTCTCCGTTAACGAATAGTACCATCGTCGAATGAATCATAAGCTGCATAAAAAACAACTTAATTTCCCATAACAACCCATGAATGAGGTATAGACAGATTCTGGCGTTATTGTGCATTAACACGCATTCTATATTTATACTTATAACATATAGCACTTACTTTTTTATAGAGGAATACGAACGTCAGCTGTTTGAGAAGCTTTTATTAGACATGACGATTGGCTTGACACTATACTACGAAGTTGCTGTCGACAACATTGAGGGGTCAGAAATCGAACAATGGATCACCCGCATAATGGTCGCGTATTCTATCCTATCTTTATCTTTATAACGACGTCAATGTATTGAAACCCTTTCGAATCTATCAAATTCGATGCCTAAGGCATTTTGTGGAAATGGATGAATATGCTCCTGTTCAAAAATGTTTCGTTAATAAACTTGATTGGCGGCGCAGGATCGAAACAGAGGCCTGCAAATATGCCTTCAAAGGAAGTTTGTTGACATTCAAGTTCGTCTTCGTTTACCAGGCATGTATACAGGCCAAAGTTAGTCCTTCCCTGTTACTAACAAAAAATTCCATACACATGCACATCACGCATATAGGCCTTCTGCAAGGGTTAAAAGATCCAGCAGACATGCTTCTTTCCCTTCTCTGTGTACCTTAATCAAAATTGATTTAAAAATTCCATAGAAATGCAAACTTTCCTGCCTTTAATAGGCCTATAAGCAGAAAGAGGAGTTGATCCTCAAGGTCGTCCAAGTAGGTTTGTTGAAAGCCCTCTTAAGGGAAGGTATTCGTTATGAAAACCACATGTTTGGTATTTGTCGTACTGCAACAAAATCATGTTATATCCGACTAGGTAGTATGCCCAACTATGACTATGATGCTTTGCATTCCTCATAGGAGACATGTCATTAGCATGACCTCTAGAAGGGATTCCATGAGAATGGGAATGTGCAGGACAAAAACTCTCTTCTGGCTGTCATTTGAGGATAGTGATATCGTTATTCTGCGAATGTGTCTTGAAATCTTTGGATCTCGAAATACTATACAGTTATCCGAAAATCAAAACGATAATCGACAATTTTCCTAGATTTAAGTACATTAATTTCTTCTGTTGATCATTGTTTAAAGCTTACAATTTATTTCAAATTCTCCAAACTCTAGCTTTCAATGAATCCATTAAATAAATCAAAAATTGTTAATGGTCCATTAATATGATTTATAATAATCTAATACATTTCATGTTGATTCAACACCAACAACAGACCACAGGCACTGTAACACCCCAAAGAACTAGACACTCTAGAGAAGAATAGTAGTTCCCATTTGGGATAGAAAATAAATTGAATCATCATTAAATCAACCACCATTTCATGATGCAATAGTTGAATAACAATTGAGATGAAAACATTAAACGTTTTGGGAACAACAAGTTTTGCACAACCGTGATATAGTGGACAAAATACACTGACAGAAGTCACCACACCACATTGTAGGAAAATAAATATTTCGCTTAGTAAAAAATGCATCTTTATTCTGATGTTAACGTTTCTCATCAAACATCGTTTCATAACAAAGAAATCATAATTTTTAGGAAAATCTCTTTCCTTGTTGAGTTTTTAGCCGCCAGAGGATATAGTAAATCATATCATTTAGTCAAGGACGATAATAACGCTGTTTCATGTATTGTATTTTTTATGTACACAAATTACTGTTGTCGTCGTTTCCATTGTCACCAAAGCAAAGCTTAACACAATGTCCTTTAAATTAACTAACAGCTATTACGCACAACAGCAAACGATGCCACCCTTTGCTCTAGGACACTGCTGGCCCTTGTTCTTGTTAGCCCATGACATTTGGTACTATAACAAATTCTTTGTCCTTAAGACTTCCTATTGTGTTCATGTTCATTGTACATCAGCTTTTGTTCGTCCCAGGATAAATTTTGATTTCTTTATCCTCAGTTAGGGAAAAGGAATGACGCCGTGGAGAGCGGGGACAAAAAAGGATAGAAAGTTTAACGTGCCTAATGTAATTTAACAAATTACTCGTAATTTGATTGAAAACTTTGCGATGTTTAACTTTTAGACCATTGTTGATGGTCTTTTGATGAAAGGTGTCAATTAGATAAATATAATAAAATGTTGATTACTTCGTACTAGCAAGGCAGGTGTAACGATTAAATTGTTTGTAATATTATTTGCATGTTAAAACTATTGAAGAGGTTCTGTAATGTGAAAGGATAGGGAAGGAGATCAGTGTAATATTTATTTAAATTTTTGATAAACAAAAAATATTTGTTCTGATAGGGACAGGAAAAAGATATACTCTCTTGGGATCCCCCTGCAGGCACTTCTGTCTGCCAAAATTGGATTTCTGTTTTATAGGACGAAATCACCTACAGTCACCAATTTTGTTTCGCGGTTAAGGTATTGTATCAAGTTGTTCCATTAATGTTCGAAATTTTAATCATCTGCTATCCCACACCCTATTTTTTGCAATTTTATTGCTTTAAATGTTTAATGTGCCCTCTACTCAATCATTCCCTCTCCACCCCACAGACTTCATTTTAATATCTATCATTTTAAACTGTCACATCCTGACAATTAAATTGTCTCGTTTCAGAAAGGGAAAGAAAACTTTTACAGCCTTGTTAGCGCATTACGCAAAGCTTTGTTGGTTTTACTTTGTCATAGTTTATAGGTTTTGGAAAAGCGCACATAGACTGCACGATTTTAACAATACTCTAGAGTATTTAAAAGATACAAATCTGTAATTGTGTCCACTGTCCACTGATTTTATGGCATTTAATTTAATGGAAAGTTAAAAATCAGAAACACAGCGAAGCAAACGCTAAATGCCGTCACATTGGCTTTGTTGCTACTTCGCGTCCATGATGTTCATTTGCTTGTTTAATGTCGCAGAGTACGACATAACTATACACTCACATTACATTACGTTTACATTACCATTTACGTTTCAGCGTAATGCCGCCGTTACACATCTTGTAATTGACATGGTTTTCAATGTCACTTTGGCAGAATGTAAACGAATCTCATCTCAGTCGTCAAGCCTCACTGACGCAGGGACAGTTTTTGAATATTTAAACACGGAATGGACGGGAAATTCTTGATGTTGTTATTATTATCCTGGTTTCTCATGGTACAGTCCTTGTTGGCAATTTGTGATTATATTATATAGCACTTAAATTGTTATTAAAGGCTATTTTAAAGCACTTAGTTTGGTTCCATATAAGATAGTTAGAAGGAGGGACTAGATATGGCCCACAATATTAAGCGGGAAAATAAAAGTTATCCGTAGTAGGTATGCCATACAAATGAAATATGTGGCATATTTATTAAAAAAAATCATAATAACACTTACGGCTGGTCAGTCCACATGCTTTTTAACAGTTTTCTTTGAAAATCTGGGTCTAATATAGCAGAATGGCTGACAGACCATTTTACTGTAATGAAATAACAACGAAAAAATAAAAGGAAACTCAACAATTTCGACAAGTCGGAAAACTTTATAAGAATCATTATTAATCATATGCGCTTTGAACTCTGATTGAAGAAACTTTACCTCAACTTTAATTAATCAAAACCTGTGATAAGAAACTTATAAATTTTATGGTAATCTGATACGTATCACACCTTTGGCACCTATTATCTTATTTCTTTGTCCTTCGAATCATCGAAATGATATTTGAACAATATCTCTTAGAAATTTCTTGACAACACTTTAAATAAAAATCATGTATTCGGTACCTTAATCTTTGTCTAAAGTACGGTAAGTACTTAAAAAAACTTAACTTCCCTTTACATCCCATGAATGAGGTATGGGATAGCTTCTGACGTTGTTGTAAATTAACACGCTTTCTATTTTTAGATTCACAACTAACGGCACCTACTTGTTTATCGACAAATGCGAATGTCACTGTTTGAGAAGCTTTTTACTAGACATGCCGATTGACTCGACACTTGTACTGCGAAGTCTGTCGACAACATCGAGTGAGGCGGCAATGTAAGAAATATGTAGATGAATGGAGCCAGGAGTCGAACCTGGGAACTCCCGCATGGTATTCACGTGTTCTAACAATCATGCCACGACCGGTCCCATATTCCCCTAGACACTGCATTGAAAAAATTTGCATGGATTTTAGGGATTATTACGGACTTTATGTACAATTAGCATCATATTGATATCTGATGTTTAGTACGTGAAGTCAGTCAAAATTTACTTCGGAGTCAAAATGACCAAATATAAATATGTAGTCGTCGACAAAATATGAACAATAGAGTGAGTCAATTCGGATGGATAACAAAAAAATGCAGCAAGCTGTTATCAAATCGTAATCTACAATGAATTCGTAGCAAATTTTCCGAAGAAATCATGGGACTAAAATCAAAATCGACCCTCGGTTTTTAACGAGAAACTTTTCGTATTAGGGTTAAGAGGGTTACAATGTATGGCTGACCCCCACTCACTCTAATTTGTAAGGAGTAAAACTAGCTATTACAGTACAGATCTTTCAGTCAGGTGGACTGACTATAGTGTTCCGTTGGGGATGTAACGTGAATCTTGCATCTCAAGCCGACTCACAACCTCCTTCGTGGTGGCACTTGGACAACGGTATTCATGCTATTTTTTATCATGAATAGCGGCTGATAGTGAGCGTCGAACCCTGATGGAAACGACAAAGAAAAAGTGACAAACGGAACCCCCAAATGTAGACGACCCCGGCAAACGAAATAAGGACCATGATTTAAGGATAAGCACCTGGAACGTCCGCACTCTCTATAGAGAAGGTGCCACTATCCAACGGGCGGGTGTCCTCAAAAAAAAAAAAAGGCTGACATCACCGGGAGGAGGTGAAATGGACAGGACAATGATGCTCGCGACGAAAAATTCCGACATATATTACAACTGGCATGCCGAAAAGCACGAATTTGGATGTGGATTTGTAATTGGCGAGAGACTCATACATCTTGTCTCGCGGTGTAATCCTGTAAGTGACCAAAAAGCCACTATTCGCATCCGGGCAAAATATTTTTAAATTACGTTAATTAGTGTGCACTCCCCGGCGGAAGACAAATAATAGGACACTAAAGACGTATTCTTTGAGCGCCTGGATGAAATATATGATCGCTGTCCTGCAGGTAACGTTAAAATTGTTCTAGGAGGTTTAAACGATAAAACAGGAAAGGAGATGCTCTTGGTTCAGCAGTCCGTAAATTCAGTCTGCAGAATAACACATGTAATAACGGATACAGACTGGTTAGCTTCGGCAAGAAACATGGTAGTAAGTGGAACCAGATTAACGCATAAAGATAACCACAAGGCAACCTGGATATCCCCTGATTAAAATACAAGAAACCAGATTGATCACGTGGTAAACGATGGAAGGCATGTCGCAAGCTTTATGGACGTACGTGGCATCCGCAGTGCAAACATTGACTCGGATCACCACCTAGTTGCAGCCAAGGTACGCACGCGATTAATATGTGCTAAAAACGAACGTAACCAAACGCAAAAGAATCTAGATATCACAAAGCTGTATAGCACCAGGATAGGCAATGCCTAAACCAACAATCTCTCTAAATTACTTCAAACAAAACAATTTCGACGTTCCCGACAACAAGTGGCAGCACATTTCGAATTATATGACCACTGCAGTAACGACCGAACTGGGTTATGAAAACCACACTCAGACAAGGCCTAATACGGTGATGAATGTAGCGAAATGTCTGAGGAAAAACATGTTGCATACCGAGCAAAACTGCAGCCAATGGCAACGCTTTCGGTGATGGAGCGATATAAAGAGAAGAAGAGAGAGAGATCAGACGCCACTTCAGGCGAAAAAATCGTCCACGGAAGAAAAGAGAGAGCCAGGATATCGATAATTATAGTGATAGAAAGTTTTACTAAAAAGTACTGCAAATATGGAGGCAACCCTTTCGTTCTCTTTTCTTTCCCGAAGGCAGCATAAGTAACGCAATGACGCCACTCATCGAGGAAGGAGTAGATTGCAACCGAGCAATTGCATGGCTTAAAATAATAATGCTGCGGGAGCCGATGGAAAAATTAATGTGGGTCGGTGAAACATTTAAACACTTTAGGGGCTATTCCGGGCAGTTGCCATAAATTTTTTTCACAATAGGAAATGTTTCTCGTTAAAAACCGGGGGCTCGATTTTGATTTGGAAAAATTTCTAAAAAATTCATCGTAGATTACGACAGTTATAATAGCTTGGTCGAGAAAAAAAATTGGCCCAATCTAATGAACAGCAATATGCTTTCTGGTGCTATAGGACACCAAATAAATTAAATTAAAATGTAATTACCCTTTGCAATCCTTAAATGAAGTATTTTTGCAATTTTCATGCACTGGATGCAATTTTTTTGGGTCGGTCTATTTGAGGTTTTTTTTGCTCTAGTTTAGATCTACAACTTTGCCTTAGACAACAACAAAAATAGTAAGGCGGTTATCTTCGGCTATGCCGAAGCTCAGATACCCTTCATCATTTGTAAAAATGGTGATAAAACTAGATATTTGCACTACAACTATATTTTGTTAAACTTTGCAATACAAAACAGAGGAGTTGGCGAGAAGTGGACGTTACTTTTAGCTTTTTTGTCAATAATTTTTATCGATTTTATTCGATTTACCGATAAGTTTATGAGTTGGTTAGTTGGATCATATATTTATGCATTTTGTAACTCTCCAAAAATGCAAATTTGTGTGGGATGTGGAGGTAGTTTAAATCCGATCTTGCTTATCTTAGAACTTAACCTCTGCTTCTGGACAGAAGCTAATATACCAAATTTCCGCCCGAAAGCTCTTAAACTACAGGGACATACAAACGGATACCCCGGAAAAGGGGGAGTTTGTATGGAAGGTGTGAGAAGTATTCGTCCGATATTGCTCATATTACAACGTAAGCTCCTATTATAGGATTAAAGCTTGCATATCAAATTTTAGCTCGATATTTCCTAACCTACGGCTGTTAGGGGCAATTAGGCGGACACCCCATGTGGGAGTAGTTTTTGACCGTCATTGATTATCTTAGAAAGTAGCCTCCGCTTAAAGATTGAATCTTGCGTACAAAATGTCAGCTATATACCTTTTAAAATACGGCTGCAATCGCATGGACAGACCCCAAAAAGGGAGAGTTTGTATGGGTGGTGAGAGAAGTTTTTGACCGATCGCTCTCATCTTAATACCCAACCTTCGCTTAGAGTGAGGAAGCTTGCAAACAATATTTCAGCTTGATAGCTCTTAAATTACTACCGTATTGCGGGGACTGACATACGGACACCCCCAAAAACAGGTATTTTGTATGGGAGGTGGGAGTAGTTTTTGACAGATCGGTCTCATCGTACTACTCAACCTCCTCTTAGTGTAGGGAAGCTCACATACAAAATTTCAAAATTTACTGCCATTTAACTACGGCTGTAATCGCAGGGACAAATCCCGAAAAGGGGGAGTTTGTATGGGAGGTGGGAGTAGTTTTTGACCGACCGGGCTCATCTTAGAACTTAACTTAAGACGGTCACTTTTAAATCGACTCAGATTTCGATGCTGATCATTTATATATATATATTATCATACCTACCACGCCTCCTTATGGGCGTTACAAATGGAAGAACAAAATTAATATACCCTTCACTCTGTTCATTCGTGTGGTGAAGGCTATAAAAATTCCGAACGGTTTATGAAATATGGACTCCGTAAAGTGGTCAAAAAATCGTGTTGGGGTGAAAATATTGGAGTATCCATAAAAAAATGTTTCGATGTGATGTGGCCAAGTTCTTTGGGGATTTTTTTAAGTTTCGGTATATACTTCAAAAATACGAAGGTGGCACCAATTTATGTGTTGCACTGTGTAATCCAAAACTACACTTTTACATCCAACAACAACAAAATTGTATTTAGTTACATTTATCTTTTGTGCATTTCTTTACATTATGGGGTGATTATAAAATTAATCGCAGTGGTTTTTAATTACGATACAATACAAGCATAAATTCATCCACTGTACAAGGAAACGAAGTATCAACAAGTATCGATACGTTACTGACATATTTGACCTTATAAATATGAAATATGTAGGCCTGTTCATTCTCAATCGGTCCAAGTCCGGAAACCTGCCATCGCAGTCACAGATAAACACACCCTAGAGTCTGTTAAAGCTCCCCGGATTATCTAAAATCGGCCTGGGTAATTCAAAGAACCGACAAAATCACTATCATTGAACTTTACTAATTGTCTGTATGAAAAAAAAAGATTATCGTCGCCTCGCAAGGCTATGGGAAGCCTTTCATTGTTATACGTTTTAATTATAACATGAATAAATGATACCAGCATTATTGTCATAGTCAGTCAAGTCTACTGAGTTATCATTCCGTATGGTTTTCTGGTCCTTATGGCGACCCTGGAGGCTTCTAAACTGACTTGTGTGCGTGAAAAAACTTTCAGATTAAGAGATTGTGGCGCTACAATATTTTCGATACGGTTTTGAAAGTTATGTTGCTGCTTCTTAACGACGTACAGGTTTGGGTGAAACTTTGACAGAGTTTTTCGTAAGTTTCTGGTATTATTCTGAGCGAGAAACTTAGTACAAGTAATTTCGGTTAATATAATTTTCGTTTGTGGTGGTGCCGCGATTGATTAAATTACATATTCTATACACTAGTAAAGAATTAGAACAAAATGTCTGTCAAAGAAAATTCGATTTAAGAGATTTTTGATAAATTCAAGAGTTTTATCAAAATTTGTACAACTGATCCGCCAGAAGCTTAATAAAAAATTGCTGTAAATGGTTTATTGCTCGTAATAATTTATATGAGTATAACTTTGTTTTACTTTTGCTTCGAAACATGTTTTGTGGCAAGAGTAACATAGTACATTCAGAGTCAAGGGATGTTTGTTCTGGATGTTGTTATGATAAAGGATTAAAAACTTTTGCCAGACTAGACATGACTTAAATATGTCCTTAAGGAAAGTAAATGGAAATAAAACAAGACTCCCCAAATGGATTTGAATATGCAATGAGGGCAAACGGAAAACATCAAAAGGTTAAAAATGTAATAAAGTTTACTTAAAGACATACAGGAAGTTAACGGTCCTCTGTTACCATTAACACATGATGTTGCTTCATCGAAATCACTTTAAGTTACTGTGAATAAGTGAGTCACAAGTAAAAGATTATACATCATATATTTTACGCAACAAATATATTATCGAGTAACTTTTTCTTTCGAGCAATCTACTAAAACATAAAAGTAATAAATGTTTTTATTTGATGAGCAATATTTCCTTTAGAAATATGCGCTTTTGTGTTCAGTTATTGTTGTATTTGCGTTAGTGATAACATCAAGGATGGTTGTTAAAAAAATTATAGAAGGAGCAGGGGAAATCCTTTCCTACCCAAAAAAAAGTTGAACAAAAAAGAAAGTTTTAGATAACCTTCCTATAGGTCTAGCATAGTAACATCCTATGCAATCATAGGTCACAGCTGGTATGAAACACAATTAGAAATGTACAAATTAGAATAGGAGAAATATCAAAAAGTGTACAACCATCATTTGTCATAGCTTTTTGTGTAAATAGGTCAGTCAAAAATATTGTTGTTAATATGTCAAGCTTAAAATGTATTTGTGCGTAAGAAAATTTTTCTGCAAGTATATGGTAATTAATATGATTCAGCTAAAAAGGGGGCATTATAAGTTCCCTAAGTGAAAAGTACAAACTAAGTCAAAGATCTGTTTACCGAGCATTCTTTTGTGTTAGAATATTAGGAATTAATAGCTCGTTAGAGTACTTTTAAACGCTCAACAATCTCTGAGGTTTGTGTTCTTGCTACAAATTAATTTGAAGGTACAAAAATGTATTTGAAAATTAATCTATTGACAATTTTTGATAATCTCCATTATGTGTTTTGCAAATGTTTCCTCAAGAACAGAAAAACGCTTTGAATCATTTCCAAAGTTATATCCAAATGCCAGGTTAGTAACATTGTACTTCAAATATACAACTATCTACACTTACAGCTCATCTTCGTTGAAATTAAATATCTGAAATTAGCACAAGCGTGAAGGTTTCGAAATCGATGTCACGCTCTTTTGCACAAATAAATACTTTTCTGTGTAAGCTTAACAAATTCATTAACATTGAATTGATTATTTTAAAAAACATTGATTAACGTCAAAACCAATTTAGTTGATGATGTATGAACCCCAGGTAACCACTAGATAATCCTTTACATTTACGGTTGCGAACAAAGTGTAACACTTTTGTACTATTTTAAAGTTTATGTTGGATTCCTTGCATGTTCAGCACCACAATGTGTTTTCCAAATCCTCTTTAAAACAATATCAAATATTGTTTTCGAACACTCTTTCAGCTTCTCCACTAACTCTAAAAAGTGCAAGTAAGGAAAGACCATAAAATCAACTCGAAACACCATTGACGGTATTCCCATTTGGAACGAATGAACTATGTACTACTAAGAATACGTGACTTTACATGAAAACTACTGCTGCAAACTACATCCCCATAAAGGTAGAGAAAATTCAACAACTGACTGTGCTATATGCTGGTATCCCATACAGTTTTCTCTATGAATGAGTAGAATATTTAATTAAACGAAAGGATGTTAAAAGATCAAATAGTGAGGTAGTATGATAAGAATTACTGCGGTTGAAAGGAGAACTTTACTGTATAAAAATGATACACGGTAAATGGTCATATGTATAAGAAATTCTAAAAGGGACTTTGAATATCGTCCTAGTTTCTATAATAAAACATCTGTTCTTTTTATGTCGTAAAAAATGATTACATTTTTCTAAGCTTAGCATTTCCATACATTTTTATACCTCCTTCACTTAGTTGCTGGGAAACTAAAGTTACTACTTAATTTTTTTTGTGTTGTGATTTTTCGACCTTATTTTATAATCCTTATAAATGATTTTTCAAGCTCTAGGTCTGTTTTTCTAAATTTTTATTTTTATTTATTTTATTCGATATTTCGCCTTCCTTTGGATGGCATCTTCAGGAATTTTTATATCTAAAAACAAAAAACAAATGTGTAACTAGTTCAATATAAAATGTATTTGTAGCAAGACGTTTGATTATTGTTACTGTGTAAGAATTTGTTGTTTGTTAAGTGAAAAATGTATGTATGCAAAAATTTGTTTTTTGTTTTTAGATATAAAAATTCCTGAAGATGCCATCCAAAGGAAGGCGAAATATCGAATAAAATAAATAAAAATAAAAATTTAGAAAAACAGACCTAGAGCTTGAAAAATCATTTATAAGGGTTACTACTAAATTGTAATGTTACAATTTGATTTATTTATCTTTATTTATCAAACAGATACAGAACTTGGGCATGATTGCGTTAAGTGTATTGATATTATAACTAAATTTCTAAAGTGGAAGGAATGGTACATTTGTATGGAAGGTGACAGAAGGGGCGTGGCCATGTAGCCCATTTGTAAAACCGTAAGTAGTTTTTGGGGAAATTTCAACTCATGCAAAGGTTCAAAACATTTAGTTGCGTTAGTTATCGTGCGTACCAGCCGGACAGTCAGACAGACATGGCTCTAATTACTTAAAAAGTCATGAATCGAATTTGGTTCAAATAACCCTAGGGTCTAAAATGACTCCTTCTATGTGTTACACTTTTGGGTCGTATCAAATGATTTATACCCTCCTACCCGTAGGGTGAGGGTATAAAAAGTTGAGAATTAACGGCGATTAGTACGGAAAATGCTAAAAAGGTCCGTTAGGACCTTCGGGATCCTTGTACTACAACAAAAACTTTTTGGTACGATTAAAGTACTTTCAGATAAAATGAATGAATGAACATGAATGAACATTTCAGTACAATATATGCACTTTCTGGTGTAATGCAGGTATTTTGTGAAACACTTAAAGTACTTTTATATATTATACAATAAAACTTTTCTGTAACAATAAGTGTACTTACTGCTATAATAAAAGTACTCCTTTATATATTGAAAGAAGTTTTTGGTAGTATGATCCTAAACTTGTTCTTATCATTGTATTTCGTACTACAAACCAAAACGCATACTCTTGGAATTCAAGGACGAAGGAAATTGTCCGAATTTTAATGTCTTTGACCCACAATGACACTACTTGTATCCTTCATTCCTAAATGTTGAAACGTATCAGACGTTTCCAAGATCGCCATAATCTGATGTCACGTTCAAAAGTTATTAGAACATGAACTCAGCTATCTTTTCAAAAAAATGCTGCAGATGATCAACTTTAGGCAGCTATAAAACATGAACAGTGTGGAGTTTCGACCTAAAACAAAAGGCATTATAACGGCAGCAGGTAGGATAATATAATTGCTAAATTTCATAAAAATCGAAAATCCAGACTACGTCGAAAAAAATTGGAACTACCTTAACATTAAAAGAGGTTCCTGGTGCAATAATATAATTTTAGTTTCTATAAAAGTACTTTTTTGTCTAATAAAAGTTGGATGCTATTAAATATTTCACGTTTTAGACAAAAAAAAATATATGTGCAACAAAACGTAATTTTGGTAGAGTAATGGTACAACTCAAGTACCGTTTACTTCAATGTTACAATTAAAGCACTTTTTGATATAATAAAAGCACTTTTAGTCCAATAAAAGTACAATTATTTCATTGTACAATAAAGGTACCTTTTGGTACAATAAAAGTACTTTTTGATTCAATAAAATAACTTTTTGGTACAAATAAGAACTTATTGATTTGATACAAGAACTATTTAGAACAATTTATGTATTTCTTTGCGCAAATGAAGTAGTTTTTTATACAAACAAGGTATTTTTATACCATCACCCTTAGTGATGAGGGTATATATCATTTGATACGACCCAAAAGTGTAACACATAGAAGGAGTCACTTTAGACCCTAGGTTTCTTTGAACCAAATTCGATTCATGACTTTTTAAGTCGTTTGAGCCATGTCCGTCCGTCTGTCTGTCTGTCTGTCTGTCTGTCTGTCTGTCTGCCTGTCTGTCTGTCTGGTGGCTGTCCGGCTGGTTCGCACGATAACTTTCGAAAGACGCAACCAAATCTTTTGAAATTTTGCACGAGTTATTATTTTCTCAAAACTACTTACGGTATTGCAAATGGGCTACATGGCCCCGCCCCTTCTGGTACCTCCCATACAAATACATCATTCCGCCCACTTTAGAAATCGAGTAATAATATCAATACACCCTACGGGATCGTCCCCAAATTCTGTATTTAGTAAAGCTATAACAGGACAAAGTTTTGGAAAAAATTTTGAAAGCCTAGCCACGCCCCTTCTGGTACCTCCCATACAAACCTACCTTTCCGCCCACTATGGAGATGGAGAAATAATATCAATAAATCAAACGTGATCATACCCAAATTCTATTTTTAGTAAAGCAATAACGGGATAAAGTTTTGGAGAAAAAAATTGGAAGTCTATCCACGCCCCATCTGGTACCTCCCATACACATCTGGTACCGCCCACTTTAGAAATCGATTAATATTATTAAAAGACCTAACGCGATCGTGCCCAAATTCTGTATTTGGTAAAGTTCAAGCAGAATAAAGTTTTGGAGAAAAAATCTGGAAGTCTAGACACGCCCCTTCTGGTACCTCCCATACAAATGTACCACTCCGCCCGCTTTAGAAATAGAGTAATAATATCAATACACTAGACCAAATTCTGTATTTTGTTATATTATAACAGGACAAAGTTTTGGAGAAAAAATTGGAAGTCTAGACACGCCCCTTATGGTACCTCCCATACAAATGTACCTTTCCGCCCACTTTAGGGATGTAGTAATAATATCAGTACACCCAACGCAATCGTGCCCAAATTCTGTATTTAGTAAAGCTATAACAGGATAAAGTTATGGAGAATAAATCTGGAAGCCTAGACACACCTCTTTTCGTACCTCCCATACAAATGTACCGCTCCGCCCACTTTCGAAATCGAGTAATAATATCAATATAATAGAAAATTATTTGTTTTACGGAGGGTAAGGTTAAATGTAAGTCGGGTTGCCCGACTGAAACTTTCTAACTGGTTTTAATTACAAATCGATTAATTTCAATAACTCACGACTTAAACAATATCTTATATAGGGTGATGGTATTTATCAGTCAGTTTAACTGACTGAAATTTCTGTACTGGTTTTTAAATGTGTTCGTTTTGCGAAATGTTCGTTAAGCTAGGCGTTCGTTAACCGAGGGTCGACTGTATATATTTCTCAATTCACTCTTCTGTATTATTTTGTTCCGCTAAGGTCGAAATTATGCAACTGAAAGTTCTGTCATGCACAAAGGCTTTTGCGACAAGAAATTGCTAAAATCAACAGATTACACTTAATTACCTCTCACAGTTAATTTTTCACTCTCTCCAGACATCTGCAGAGAGTACAAAGCTCATTTACACACATTAACACACTAACACTAGTTGTTATTCTTTTTTTTTTTACCAGATACACATTTTTGACCGACTTCTTTTGTGCATCTCACTATGTCCACAACACAATAAGATTTGCACCGAAATTTGCACAACTTTCAGTTAATATTCTAAGAAGTGTACCACAGTTTTTTTTACAATATTTTTCACTAAAGTGTAGAATCAGTGGCTAATTTAATCTCATTGGCCTTTGTTGGTAAATCTTTGGTTTTCCATAAACTTTTAACGAATAAACTTTTAGAGAAACTATCACGTCTAACCGATTTGAAGTAACGACAGAAACTAATTAAGAAGCGATAGATCAAATACAGAATTATGAATAAATAGCGAGAGAGAGAGATAGAGATGTGTAAAAGAGAGAATAGATTGATGTGCATAAGGAAATGTCACACATTAGTTATTCTCCTGATAATTGAGTAGTTATTAAGAATGAGCTCAAATAAGTTGCAAAACCCCCCGACCCTCAGTAATTTTTTTCTCCTTAAGTTTTTTCTCAATCATACCTACTCGCCATCTTCACCCCGTAAAGGGGCTACCATACTAAACATTTTTTTATAACATTTGCTCCCACCGCTCTAACTGGCCCGGGGTCGCCCCTAGAGGAGAAATAATGAACATAAAAGCATGGAATTTTGCAGAGATCATACACAGATACATCGTTGTATTGCCCCATTTATTATGCCATTTGATAGAAAACGAACAAATTTATGTTATTTTAAAATATTTGTATGAAATTTTTCAGTTCTCCCGGCTATCCCGGACCGGGGTTTCTAAAAAACTTACTCAAATTGTGTAGAACAATTCCACTAAATTTTGTAATATTTTCATAAAAACTGGTGAAACAAGGGTCCGGGATAGACGGAAAAACTGCAAAATTTCATATAACTGCATACAAATAATAGAAATTTATTCGTTCCCGCTACGGTATTGAACAGCGTTCCATCCATTCCATCAAATTTCCCGGTATTCCCGGGAAATTGGGGGAACTATTAATAACCCTCACTAAAAACGAAAAATTTTAATAGAAATATTATTTTGTGGAGAATTTTTGTGTTTTGGTCGTTTTAAGTGCATTTTGTATAGGAGTCCCCTAGGGGCTGAGGTGAAGGTATAGGTATATTCGGAAAACATGTTAGGAGGGAAATACTAGTGGGGGTCGGCCATACATTTTACCCCTCTTGGAGGCACAATGAGAGCAGCAGGAGCTGATTTCATAAAAAAAATAATAAGAATAAGAAAAAGATCTATGGGGACCACCTTTAGAGCTGAAGATAGAGGGAAGATATGATCTGAGAAATTGTTGGGATTGAACAAATATTGTGGCCTGGTCATACATTTGACTCCTCCAGGGGCGACATTGGGGCAGTAAGATAGGCGGAAGCAAATTTTATAAAAAAAAATCTGTATGGGATCCCCTTAGAGCATGACGATGAAGAGTAGGTATGGTTGGGAAAAATTTTAGGAGAAAAAACAACTGGGGGTCGGTCATGCATTTGAACCATCATGGGGCGATTCCAAACCTTTTTGTAAATTTTTTCTCCAATACGAAAAGTTTCTCTTTAAAAACCGGGGGCTCGATTTTGATTTTATACTCATGGTTTTGTTGCAGATTACGATTTTGAAAACCACTTCGTGTGTTTTTTTACTTCATACAAATTGACCCACTCTAGTGAACACCCTGTTGTTAATTCATATACAAATTCAATAATAATAATAAATTAAATATTTAGTAATATTAAAGAAAAAAACTGTACTTTTTGGTACAATAAATTTGACTTGAATTGTATCAAAAAATGTATTACCTTAAATTGTACTTTTGTACCAAAAATTTTACTTTATGGGATACAGACACAGCACAATATTTATATTTTGTAAAAAAAAAGTTTATTATAAAAAATTATTCACAACAATTAAAATATGAAATTATCACAACTAGTTATTCAAAGAAAAAATATTAGAATGAAAATATTTTTGATTTAAACCAGACTTAAAAAGAAACAACATATTTGATTGAATTAAAAATTGTGTTCAAGGTATAAACACAAGTGTATCACCACACTACCCCCAAATTATGGGATACAGACACAGCACAATATTTATATTTTGTAAAAAAAAAGTTTATTATAAAAAATTATTCACAACAATTAAAATATGAAATTATCACAACTAGTTATTCAAAGAAAAAATATTAGAATGAAAATATTTTTGATTTAAACCAGACTTAAAAAGAAACAACATATTTGATTGAATTAAAAATTGTGTTCAAGGTATAAACACAAGTGTATCACCACAACTTTTTGGTACAATACATTTTTGGTACAATAACTTTTGTTATAATAAATTGTATCTTGGTTCCATAAATTGTACTTTTTAGTACCAAAATTTGTATTTTTGGTACAATTTGGTACAAAAAATGTACTTTTAGGTACGACAAATTATACTTTTTGGTACCGAAAACGGTCGTTTTTGTTCAAAAAATTTTATTTTTGGTACCAAAAATTTACTCTTTAATACAATAAATTGTATTTTTGGTACATTAAATTTTACTTTTTGGTACCAAATATTGTACTTTTTAGTACAATTAGTATAATTTACTTTATGATACAATAATTGTACATTTTGGTATCACAAATTGTACTTTTTGGAGCCATAAATATTAAAATTTTACATTTCTGTGCTAAAATTTTTTTTTAGTACCATTAAATGTACTATTTGATAGAATTAATTTTAATGCTTGGAACAGCAAATTGTACTTTATGGTACAATAAATTAACTTTTTGGGATCTAGTACACCGGAAACATATCTGCAAGGGCTGTACTGTCGTAACTTTAGCACATACTACACATACAACAGTTAGGACACCCTTGTGAACATCCAAAATGTTTCACACTAAAAATTATCTGGTAACAAAATTGTCTTGATATATATATTGGCAGAAATATAACTGTACAAACTTTTGTTTAAGGGCATATTTGAAATTCAAAGAAAATGATTTCCCAAAAATATAATAAACTAGCTGACTGGGCAACACATAGACCTTATAAATATATATATGAGCCACGAAAGTCAAATTGATTTAAAACTTATGAGGCGGCCTTCACCCTTCAGTGATTTAAGAGTGGTAGTATTTGAAAAAATATTACTTTGTGTTAGCCAAAAAAAAAAAAAGAACAAGACCGGACTCGACGGTTTTACCCCAATTCGGACACGAGAAATCGAACTGCATCATTCGTTTTTGAGTTACAATGACGGTTTCATACAAAATTAAATACATTTTCGACAAGCCATAGTCGGGTTTTCAGATATGCGTGACATATGTATTTAAGACAACTTTGTCGAAGACGGCATATCCGAAAATCCAACTATAGTCTCCGAAAATTTTTTTGAGCTCATAAAACCCCTTCTCTGAGAAAAAATGTTTACCAAAAAATTTATGTAAAGTTCTCATGATTATTTAAAAAAAAGTGATAGCTACTTTTTGCAAGTATGGACTGATGAGCTTAAATCGAAATTCGGCGACTATAGTTGCGTTTTCGGATATGCGGATATATATTTTAAAAGTCAAGCTAATCATTCTGCCCTGTCCTCTTCGGCCTTGTCTTTCAATATTTTTGTCAAAAACTATCACCGTGTTATTAAAGTATTTGGATCGTATACACTTACTAAATCTTCTACCAAGCTATTTTAAAGATAGATATTTCTCAAGTCACTCTTATGTAGTATTTTATTCCACTGCGTTCTAAATTTTCCACTTTACCTTCTGTTACAAACAAGAGCTTTAGTGGCCAAATCCAATGGTGAGAATCTAATATGTTTGATGAAATTACTTGCCTACATATTTGTTTACCTCTCACAGTTCATTTCTCACTCTCTCCAGACATTTGCAGAGATAACATTACACACACTAACACTTTTTGTTATTCTTTTTTTACCAGATACACATTTTTGTCCGACTTCTTTTGTGCATCTCACTATGTCCACAATACAATAAGATTTGCACCGGTATTTGCACAACTTTTAGTTAATATTCTAAGAAGTAAACCATAGTAGTTTACAATATTTTTCCACCAAATAGTAGAATAAGTGTCTAATTAAACAATTTTATTGGTCTTTATTAGAGTACATCTTTGGTTTTCCATAAGCTTTTAACGAATGAACTTTTAAAGAAACTATCACGTCTAACCGATTTAAAGTAACGACAGAAACTAATTAAGAAGCGATAGATCAAATACAGAATTATGAAGAAATAGAGAGAGAGATAGAGAGAGAGTGAGAGATATGTAGAAGAGAGAATAGATTGATGTGCATAATGAAATGTCACACATTAGTTATTCTCCTGATAATTGAGTAGTTATTAAAAATGAGCTCAATTAAGTTGCAATTAAAGTCACCTATAATGCAAAACAACGTGACATCAAAAAAACGAAATTTGAAATAAAGAATTAAACTTTATAAAATTGGGAGTATTTAATTTTTGGGCACGATTTTTTCACAGCATATCTTAATCAGCATATCAGCATATCATTTTAATCTGTAAAGAAAATATATTTTTCAGAATTTCGGAAGTTATGTGGGTATGTCAATTTGTATGGAGTAAAAAAATGCACCAAGCGGTTATCAAAATTGTAATCTATGAGGAATTCTAAGGAAATTTGCCCAAGAAACCATGGGTCTAAAATCAAAATCGAGCCCCCGGCTTTTAACGAAATACTTTTTGTATTGGGGAAAAATCTACAGCAAGGCTCACAACTGCTCCGCAATCAAATGTATGACCGACCCCCAGTCATTTTCTTTGTTCTTAGATCTTTGCCAAATATACCTACTCCACATTTTCGACCCCTAAGGGGGCTCCCATATAGAATTTTTTTTTTAAAAAATTTGCTCCCACCGCTCTTACTGCCCCGGATTCGCCCCTAAAGGAGTCTAATGTATGACATATCTACCCACTATCTTCAACCCTTAAGGAGGCTTTTCATAAAAAAGCAATTTTTTATAAAATTTGCTCCCACCGCTCTAACTGCCCCGGAGTCGCCCCTAAAGAAGTCAAATGATGACCGACCCCCAATATTTTTTGCAACCCGAACAGTTTCTCAGATCATATCTACCGTGGTTCTTTATCCCTTCAGGTAGTCCCTAAACCCCTTCCTTCCCCTCCCCCTCCCATCACTAGATGTACGAAGGGAGTGAAGGGTATATTGATTTTGTTCTTCCCTTAGTAATGCCCATAAGGAGGAGAGATAGATATGACAGTACATATATATTAGACCTGGCGTTAAAAAGTTTTTTTGGAATCTTGAGTG
Source organism: Muscina levida (assembly GCA_964034835.1). NCBI lineage: Eukaryota > Metazoa > Arthropoda > Insecta > Diptera > Muscidae > Muscina > Muscina levida. The sequence continues at coordinate 5,403 of CAXIUB010000071.1, read as the reverse complement.
TGGGTAGCGATTAAAATATGAGAATTGATGCCAAAATTGATACAGCAAATTTTCAGGCTGATCGGATAGTGCCAACCCGTGCCCCAAAGAGGTCAAAGGTCAACATTTTTTAAAAAACACAGAAATAAACTCTTTTTATTGCATTTTATTAGTTTTTTTTTTAAATAAAATTACTATAGATATAATGTTTTTTCCTTAATTTTCATTAAAAGGGTTTATAAGCTTTATTTTAAATCAGTGAAGATTTTGTATAGACTGGGAGTCCTTACGTTAGCCCTCTACAATGTGCAGCAGGTACTGTTTATTGTCTTCGTTGTGTGTTAAGCATTTGTAAGATTCAGTTATTAGTCTGACTATATTTTCGGCGGCATTCACAACAGTAATGCTTTTGACGATCAGCTTCCCTTTAAAAAATGCATGGCCTAAGAAATTTGATGGATTAAGGCGTAAGAAATCCACAGAAATCTCCAAATGAGTAAAAAAATATTTTGTGTTTGTAGTCAGAAAAGAGCTTAAATACTTGGATGTGAATAATTTGAAATTATTAACATCATCACCGATATTATGGTCTTTATCAGACTTAGACCATCTTTTCTTTCATTTTTGAGTCTACATATGGGTCAAAAAAGGCAAGTGCAACTGTTTTCTTCGATAAATACCACTGGTGGTTCCGAATTTTTACCAATAGCACTGTATATATTTTAAGTATCAAAACAGCCAATAATCCTCTTTATTAGTTGCATATTAATATTTGGACTATAGAGACTTACTAAAAAACTCACATATTACGAGTTCCATTCAACTGAAACGCAGAAATTTTAAAGTGTGTGTGAAAAATATACATTTTTAAACAATAGATGTCCCTGTACATGAAACTTGCATGTGACGTCACTCCAGGTGCACGAAATGTGAAACTGGGAATGCTACCACCAAGAAATATAAATGCAAGCTGTATAAGTTCTCTATAATCATGCCGAATATGTACTTTCGCTTAATATTTAAGACAAAAGGTTCGTTTTTTGCAGCAGTTGTATCAAAACATATAATTTCTAATGAATTCAGAATATCAATTTGTAGCAAATAGGCGTAGACTGATTGAGCTACTGTAGAACCAGTTAAATCTTCAATGCTGGGGATAGCTATAAGTTTTTCATAGTTCTATCACAGCCCAGCCCAGTAGCCAAATGAACAACTATATCTATTCCAGCAATTGCGTCTCGTGGCATGATGGTTAGAAAACGCGACTACCATGCGGGAGATCTCAGGTTCGATTCCCGCCTACATTTTTCTTTTACAGCCGGCTCCCACGGTATTGTCGACAGCAACGTCGCAGTATAAGTGTCGAGTCACTCGGCATGTCTAGTAAAAGCTTCCCAAAAAGGGTTCGCATTCGCCGATAAACCAGTAGGTGCCGTTAGCTGTGAATCTAAAAATAGAAAGCGTTTTAATTCCCAAAAATTATACACTATTTTTTCCAATGACCTTTTGACGCACTTTGTGGAAATAGATTTTGACGAAATTTTGACCAGACATAGAAGATAATTACGTTACTAGTTTTTTTATGAAAATAGCTGTCGCTCCCATGGTGCCTCCTAAACCGACCCCCACAAGTATTTCCCTCCTTACATTTTTCACAAACCCCCTATCCGCATTATAGACAATATGTCGATGTTTACTAATTTAAAATATTATAACAATCGTATATTTGTTTGTCAATTGGATTTTGGGGATTTTGTAGGTCTGATCGAGTACAACAAGAATGTGTATACCAAATTTCCCAAACACACTCAAAATCTTTACTTCCTGTTACAAAGGCTATTTCTTCTCTTAAATACAGGGAAAATATCTAAAAAGTTTGAAATTTTTGAGGCAAAAACAGTCAGATATGGCAAGTTATTAAATCAATCAAAAATTTGTTCAGAACTGACTGAGTTATCAGCTCATAAGTCGGTAAAGACATGATCTTGGGTATGTAAGGAGATCCTTAAATTTTTGCCATTCTGTAGCAGTGTGTAATTTTACATTCATACGTTCTAAACTAAGTTCTAATAAAAATTCCACACAATCTTAAGATAAAATTGTGGCGTATTATGTTCAAACATTGCACATTTCTGAACGTTCGGTCAGAATCATTCCAAATATTGTGTTTTGTTATTCTACCTTAAATCTACTCAATAGTACAGCATTATATCATCATTCATTTATCATTAGATTCTTATATGTTTTAATATATTAATTTTGCATATTGCCATCCTCGTTTGGTCAAAGGAGTTGCAATCGGTTTCCTGCTGTTTTTATTACACTTTGTGCTATGACTAATGTCGTCATGGTGCCAGAGTGGCTCGGATGGGTAATAAGAATCTTTGCAATCATATCAGTTTTGGCACAATAACAAATATACCAATTTTAGAATAATGCTGTGTCTTTGATATTGCTGGTTATAAACCAAATTTTATTTTTTCAAAGAAATTTAATTAAAAGCTAGATATATTAACATATCAATAAGTTGTATACTGAATTCATATGTTAAGTTTATGGATGGGTGAATTATGAAATTTATGCGAGTATTTAACCTTGAAAATAATACAATATGCAAAAAACATAAGTTATAATTAGTGTTTTTGATTTCCCGGCATTTTTCATTTCCCGGGAAATCGGGATTTTTATTTCATTTTCCCGGGATCCCGGGAATCCCGGTCCAAAACAAAAAATAAATAAAAAATGCATTTTTCTATTAAAAAAATATTTTTAATTTTAATACAAAGGTCTAACAAGTGGGAAAACTGGTAACATTATCCAAACCAAACGGCAAAAGCTATCATCGTGGAAATGTATGTGAAAAAGCTTCTTAAAGAAGGCCTAAAAGGGATAAAACCGGTACCATCAAGCAACTTTTTTATAGAATTGGAGAGCTTCATAAGGGAGCTCCTTTTAGGGGTAAAAAGGACCCAATCCAAACGACTAAAGCTATAATCACACAAATCCATATCCGAAAGCATTTTTCAAAATTAGTTTTTTACTGCTAAAAAATGCCCCATAGGGGGTAAAACTTGTGCCATTACCCAGCCCAACGGCTAAAGGTAGAATCGCAAAAATCCATATGGGAATGCTTATGATAGAATTAGAGAGCTCCATGGGGAGATTTTTTAAAGTTGTTACCCCTTAAAGAAAAACCTAACCAAACCCGGACCAAACGGTTTAATGTAGAATAGTGAATATGGGGCGGTGTATTTATTTTAGTGAGAAGTTGTGCGCTGTGATTTAATATCAAATTGGTACCACCACCCAGACTAAATAAAGGAATTTGGAACTTTTTGGAGAACAAAACCGGAAATTGGATGAAACTGTTGCCATCACCCAGACCAAATGGCTAAATGTGGAATCGCGACAATTAGTGAATGCTTATTTTATAGGGTCATTGTGAAATATGAAGGTATTTTTTGAGATTTGTACTCCTTGGCATAAAGAGGGGAAAAGTGTTATCATCGCTCAGACCAAAAACCTAAAGGTACAATCACCCAGTACACCAACTAATCAACTCATTGACATGGTATTACTAATCCATTTTCGAATTTAAGTTCGAAATTTTCTATATCATAGCATATTTGAAAGATAAACAAAACATCGAGAGACAGAGATGTTCAAGAAAAATAGTCATCAATTGGTAATTTTATGTTAAAAAATATTAACACTAAATAATTTATGGCTGTAGTGGATTTTAACTTATAAAACATTTTGATGTTGACTCATTAAATAAGCGTAATGAAATCCCGGGAAATCCCGGTCGCATTCCCGGGATTCCGGGACAAAAAACTGGCTGGGATTCCCGGGATTTTTGTCCCGGGAATTCTCGGGACAAAAACACTAGTTATAATACATCCCAGTAGGAAGTTCCATCATATACGACTTTTGTCGTCCACGGTGTCCTCAAGACAAAATTTGAAAAATGTATGTACTTGTCTTCAAAACACTCGGTGGACGACGAACTGACCGACAAAATACTAATGTTGTCGTGCATCAAACACAATCAACAAAATCTAAGGAAAAAAAATGTGAAATATTGATGTACTTGTCGTCAAAACACTCGGTTAACGACAAGCTCACCGACAAAATACTAATGTTGTCGTGCATCAAACACATTCAACAAAATCAAAGGAAAAAAAAAATGAAATCTGACGTAAGAAAATTTTCAGTTTATTAAACGGACGGAATAAAGGTGAATGCCATAAACAATTTTATATCCTTCACTTTAGTTTCCCAAAAGTATTAACAATTAGTCATACTAATAAAAAGCTAAAAACAGATAAAAATCTATCTTTTAACATGGCACAAAGTCATACTAATATGGCTTGAATGACAATTCAAGACATACATAGGAATCAATGGCAATTTGACCGACATTTTCACCCATCAGATCGTGCATGATTGTGTGGGCGACAGGTCTTTTGTATAGGCATCAACGAAAATTTGACCGACATTGTCGCTCATTCGGTCGTGCATGACAAAGCGGACACTTGTATAAAAATTTCGTCGACGATTTGTATGGACGGTCCTCTAAATGTCATCAACGAGTTACTATGGTCATGCACCTATCCTTGAGGATGTCTTGCAGACACGTCCTACTGGGATTACTTTAAAATTCAGTGTATGTGATTGAGTGCTGCTTAGGGTGTCAAACCCGAAACCGAAAAACCGTAAACCGGTTTTTTTATTTAAAACCGTATGCCGGTTTTTGCAAAAGTGCCATTTTCGAATAACCGGTTTATTCGAGTTTTTCCTTCGGGTACTCGGTTTTTTTTAAAATTGCTTTAAAAGGAGTTATTGAAAAAGTAGAAATTTTAAAATCGAATTTGAAATTAATTTAGAAGGAACTTTTTATATTTTGTAAACGAGAATGTTTTTAGAAGCTTTGTAAAATTTTTAAATTAATTTATTTATGTTTCATAAACGAGAATGCTTTAGAAGCTTTGTAAAATATTAAAATTCAATTTCAATTTAATTTAGAAAAATCTTTTTACACGTTATTTAAGTGGATCAACAAGTCGAAGTGAATCTCGCCCAAGATGATAATGACGATGATGAATGCGGTGAAATAGTGGAAGTTTAAAAACATACGAGCTCGTTAAAAACGTGTCTTAAATTATCGCAAAATTGTGGAAGCATGTTAATTCATATAACAAGTCGAGCGAAAAACAAAGAAAATTTCAGAGCTATGATTTCCAGGAGTACAATAAAGAACTAAGGCTCATTGTCGATGTGATCCTTTTCTGTACTGATTGAACAGTTTCAAGAATTAACTCATGAGTCAACCATGCGCTTACAAGAAATAACAGTTTTGAGAGAATTAAGCTCAGCGCTTCAGCCCTTTAGCGCTCGCAAATAAAATATTATCAAATGATGCAG